>JASAMY010000194.1:0-84969 GCA_030248085.1 Paralinhomoeus sp. GSCO2_6
AGCCAAGGACGGCCTGGGAGCGTGCGAGAAGCTGCACTTTCGCAAGATCATCCAGAGGCACACGGACGTCTCCATGGGCGACTGCTCGTTCCTCAACACCTGCTTTCACATGGACACCTGCAAGTACATCCACTACGAGGTGACAGTGGCGTCTCTAGACACTTCGTCCTCCTATTTGCTTCCCCACTCACCTTCTTGGAAGCCCTCTCCCTTCAGGTCGACTATGGCCATTCGGGCAGGAGGAGGAAGCGCAGCGCGCTCAGGAGCCAGCCAAGTCTCGAGTCGGACTCGAAAAGTGGCGACGGCGCCGACACGTCGACAAAGCTGGCCACGACAGAACTCATTCCGGCAACGCGTACTTTTGTCGAGCCACAAGTAACCCATTCGTTTTTGCGTCGCGTATCGAAGAACGAAAGAATGCGACGGTCCTTTTGAGTGGGTGCAGTGCGACCTGCGCTTCTTCGACCTGTCGGTGCTGGGCAAGTTCAGCGTGATCATGGCCGACCCTCCATGGGACATCCACATGGAGTTGCCCTACGGCACCATGTCCGACGAGGAGATGAAACGCCTCGACGTCCGCTGCCTCAGCGACACGGGCCTTCTCTTCCTCTGGGTGACCGGCAGGGCTATGGAGCTCGGCAGGGAGTGCCTAAGACTCTGGGGCTACCGACAGGCGAGTGGCCTTCTTTTTGCGGTGTCGGCAGAGAACGAGTGAAGTGAACGAGAGAGTGAACAGGTGTCGGCATTAGGTAGAGGAGCTGGTGTGGGTGAAGACCAACCAGCTGCAGAGGATCATCCGGACGGGGCGGACGGGCCACTGGCTGAACCACGGCAAGGAGCACTGCCTGGTCGGCCTCAAGGGCGACGTGGGCGCCTTCCACGCCGCCCTCGACTGCGACGTGCTCGTCGCCGAGGTGCGCGCCACGAGTCACAAGCCCGACGAGGTCTACGGCCTCATCGAGCGCCTCTCGCCCGGCACGCGCAAGTGCGAGCTCTTCGGACGCGAGCACAACGTACAGCCCAACTGGTCGGTGCAAAAACTGCTCAAATTGGGTTGGGGGGGGGGCGATTGGGACGTCCCGCGCATTGCGTGGGGGAGCGCGCTGGCCGCCGCAGGGTGACGCTGGGCAACCAGTTGGACGGCGTGAAACTGCTCGACGCGGACGCGGTCGACCGCTTCCGGCGCCGCTACCCCGACGGCAACTGCCTGCCCTCCCCCCAGCAGATACTCCTGCACAAACAGACCGCTGGCGGGCCCCGAGCCAAGCGTAGAATGTAGACTCTGTACTTCAGGGTGCCTGCTGAGTGTGCTGTCTGGAAGTAACACGTTCACTAACTCGCTCGTTCTTCCTCGGCAGCGACACAACACAACACGAGTTTCGGCGAGTATGTCGAGCCAAGGAAGTACAGTACGTACTCGTTGGTGAAGAGAGCGCACGCGCGATTGTACACTGTACAGAACTGGAGGCGCGACGATAATACGGTAGCCGAGACAGTCGACACAAAAGTACACCGTTAGTTTGAGACTTGGCTGTGGAAATCACAGCGGGTACAGCTCGCCACTACGTCACTCCTCGTCGTGAGGTTGGAGCGAGACACACGCGCGTACACACGGCACTACGGAAAGTTTTCATAGCTGTAGAGGAGAGCGACGGGGATGGCGCACGGAGGCGCCTACACGCAGCCGTACTCGTACCATAGGGAGTTCTTCTCTTTGCCCAGCGGTTTCTCGATGCTCTGGTCGACAACGGCGGTCGTGCTGTCGTTGTGCCAGGCCGCCTCGTCCGTCTCGGGGATGGGCTCGGCGATGCCGACCTGCATGAGATGTCGAGATTTCAATGAATTTTGCTGAGTTCGCTGCCCAGCCCCACCTCGTCAAGATTCTCATAGACACTGGACGCTTTCTGATTACGATGGTCGGGCGCCAGCGTGGGCAGGCGGCGCGTGGGCGTCTCCTCGTCGGCGACGGCTACGCTCGTGTCCACCGGGAAGGGATTCGTCTTGGAAGGCGGCTCCAAAAGCGAGCCGTTCGGCGTCGACGTGTGCGTCGGATGAAAGGGCGAGCTCTGCTGAAGGGGACACACCGCTTACGGTACTGCTGGGCGTATTTCGGTAGTCCGCCCTACCTGTGCTTCGCTAGAGCTTCTCCTGTGCCCAGGGTAGGGTGGCGGTGGCGCCTTCTTCCTGGAGTATGGAGGAGGGGGCGGCTTGTTGGCGCTGACGCTGCCGTTTTTGGCGGGCGGCAGGGGTGGGCGTTTGGCGACGACGCGCGTGTGCTGCAGGCCATTCTCGGAGACGGCAGTGTCTGACAGTCGACTCTGTGGTGGGCCGTAGGCGGGTGGTGCGCGAACTGAGCCCACTGCAACGAGAGAGAGAGAGCAACTACTGTGCAACGTCCACCTACAGACAGACGGGCGAGCGCACGCCGCCCGCACCTCTATCGCTTCTCAGGAAAGCGGGCCGCTGTCTGTCGACAGCAACTGAATGCGCGTGCTGCGCTGAATGGCCGTTTTGCAAGACGGCGGCGTTGCTGGAGGAGACGGCGGAGAGCCGGCGCTGCTCGTCGGCGTTGCCGCCTGAGTCGTTGCTGCTGCGCCTGTCGCTGCTCTGACTGCGTTGGTCTGGCAGGTGCGCGTACAGCGGTTCTGGGACGCGAGGGGAGCACTCCGTCACTGGTGAAAAGAAAGCTTGCCAGTCAGAGGAGCTCTCACCGCGTTGTCCGCTCCGAATCGAGTCTGGAGTGGCCCTCTCGTCGCTGCTGCTCGTCGTCGCCGCGCCTCCGTTCTCGGCCAGCGCCTGTCGATACGGACTCTCTCCTGAAGCGGTGTACTTGGCGATCCATTGTTTGGCTACCGTACCCACTCCCAATAGTCGCGAACGCCCGTCAACGCGCTGCGGAACACTCCAGGGCGCCGAGTGGCGACTGTTGAGAGTGAAGGAACGGTTCTTGACGAACATTCCGACTAGTCTGCGCGAACGAACACAAGCAACGCAAAAGTGGCAAGCAGCAGCTGAAAGTGCCGTGCAGCGAGTATCACCGAGGGGCGGGGGTGGGGAACGAGTTTTGGGGTTGGCGAAGGTTCTCTCGTGTAATCAGTCGTGCAGGCCTTGTCCTGATCCATGTTCTTTGCCGCCTATGGCCGCGCTGTGTCGCTGTCCTCTGTTGTCGAACGCAATTCTTGCCGCTCCGACCCTAGCCATTCCCTTGCTGGTTTCTCCCTTCATGGCTGTCACGCTTGGTTTGACCACATTTCTCGTCCGGCCCAGCTGCTGGACTCGGGCCCTCATCTGGGCTTGCAGACCAGGGTTGGCCTTGAGCGTGGCCGGGTTCCTGAGCGCGGCTGCACCGAGTGACGACGACGACGTCTCGCGTCGGTCCGTCCTCTCGGCTCGCGGCCCCACCGTCCAGGCCATGTCTCGGGTCGCCGTCGACAGGCGGCCTCCCGCCTGAGGCGTCAGCTCCGACGCCGCGCCTTGGCCGCTCTTCGGCACGAACCAGCCGTTCCTGCCGACTTCGGCTCTCGCGATTCTGAGACGCGTCTCGCTAGCTGCGCTACAACTCAGCGCTCCCTCACTGGCAACAACTTTCGGTGCGATAGAAAGAGGAAAAGCGTTGGACGAAGTTAGCGAGACACGTCCGTGCTGATCTTCTTCTGGACGTTCCAGCCGGGCTTGGGCACGCTCATCGCCCGTCCGTCGGAAAGTGGAGAGGTGCCGAAGCTGGCGATTGGGTTGGACGCTGCTTCGGGTAGACTTTGGGTTGCACGATTGGACCCTTTGGAACTGCTGTTGCCCCCGAAGAATGTGCTGACGATTGCGATGTTGGCGACGTTCGGTCCGCCGGGTCGGTGCGCTACTCTGCTACTGGGAGCGACGAACGAGTCCAAGGCGCCGTCGTTGATCAACAGAGGCACCATGTCAGATCTCCGAGATGTGAATCTCCGACGATTCGCTGCGGCGCGAGTCACCTTTGAATTTACTATTTTATAACTGTGTTCTCTAAGCCGCATCCTGGACTTAACGTCCCTGAAGGTGTGCCGTCAGTGACTCGCACCAAATCGGTCGTCGTCAGACTCGTCTGAAATCTCTGGAGAGGGCTGTCTGAAGCGTTGCCTGCCGTCGCCCGCCGAGTTCGTTCTCGTCCGTGTGAGCGAGCGGCGCGTGCTGCACTGGCTCGTTGTGGTCGTGGGAACGCTGTCGTTGCGCGTGCTGCTGCTAGCCGGGGCCACGGCCTGGGGTGCGGCGGCGAGGAGGGGCGGTGGCGCGCAAGCGGTGCAGGCGGCGACTCGTTCGAGCTGGGCTTGCAGGGCCAGGCAGCGCCTCGCCAGACTCTTGACGAACTCACCGTTGAGGACGCAGCCGTTGATCCGCAGCGCGCCCTCCGTCTCTAGGCCGTCCTGCGTCGGACGGCGCAGCGTCGACTGAAAGGCAGAGAATTCACGCGAAATGATTGAGGATTCGACATGAGCAAGAACCTTGGGCATCAACACTTTGGCGGCGCGGCGCGCGAGAGACTCTTTCTTCTGACGAGCGAGCATGTTGTTGTCGTCCATGGTTCTGTACTGGTCGATGATCTTCTCCTCCAGCTTCTCCTTGTGTCTTCTTAGAGAGTGCAACTTGTCCCTGCCATAGACAGTACCGTATGTTGCAAACTACTATGGTACTACATACTATGTGTATACTACTATACTACTATAGAGCTGCTCACTGTAGCTGCAGCTGTTCGGCATGGTAGTGGTCCTTGTCAGTCAGCGCCTTGCTCAGCAGGTCCTGGTTCTGTGCCACCAAAATTTCTATCTGTCTCAGCAAAGCTCGACTCTCCTCCTCGATTGTATTGTTCAACTGAGACATCATCTGCCAGTGTAACTCGAATAGTCGCAAAACTGCAGGCTAAGGTACACCACGCTCATTGGTGTATGTACCTCGCATCTGTTCGTCTGTTTGGCCAATTCCACATCCTTTTGCGCCAGGAGCTGCTTGAGGTCGGAGATTGTGCCTTCGAGGTCCGTGATGCGAAGACGAGCTTCCTGCAGTTCCATTCTTGTTCTGCGCAGGTCGCTCGAGAGGGTCTGGAATGGAATGTGAAAGTGAATTCTGCGAAAGTCATCGCCAGGAATGCGAAAGTAGGGCCCGACTGACTCGAACATTTCTCTGCAAGCTCTCGTTCTGCGCTTCCACCAGCTGGTTGGCTCGCTTGAGCTCTGCGTGCTCGTTCTGGAGCAGGACGAACGCCTTGAACTCCGAGTCCTTGCTCGTCCGTTCCGTCGTCAGCAACGCCTTCAGCTCCTCGACCGAACGCCGTTCGCGCTCCGCTTGTTGTCTCGCTTCCACTAGCTCGTGGGAGGTGCCCTGCGCAAGCAGCTGTGTGTTGACTGTTTCTTCTCCCAGAGCGCCCATTTTCCCAAAGAAGAAGAACGCACTCTGTGCTCGCGCTGTCGCGAGCGGAGCTGCGCGCACTCGTCCTCGAGGTGCTCGTAGTCGCCGTTGAGCTGCTCGTGCAGGGACTGCAGTCGCTCGTGGTCGGTCAGCAGCTCGGCGTGCATCTTCTGGAGCTTCTCGAAACTCGTCTTCACTTCCGACTGGTGCTGCAAGGGGAGACGACACTCTGCGCGTGTAAGCCAGCCGGCCAGCCCAAAGCAGGCGGGAGCCCGGCGAGCGCGCGACAGCTTACCGTCTCGGTGTGTTGGCACTGTTTCTGGAGCTCCTCGTTGTCTCTCCGTAGCAGCTCCTCCCGCTGTTCGGCGCTGCGCAGAGCCACTTGAAGCTTCGCGACTTCTGTTTGGAGACTGCTTATCGGCGAGGCCTCAAACGCAAACCAACATCAAAGAATGGTGGGCGAGAGACGCGAGGCTGCACCCAAGACGCAATCTATGGCAGACTGTCTTAGGAGCTCTGGACTGACTGGCGGACGACTCAAGTGGAGACGACAGACTGAGAAATGTACTTATACCAGAGGCACCAGCATTACATGCACGTCAACAGGTCGCCTTTAGGACGCGATGCGCTGTCTTCTTGGCGCTGTCTAAGAAGCCGATATCACGGCCTCTCGAATGAACAAAGGGTTTGCTTCCGCATCTCTAGAGGAGGCTACGTACGCATCGTCGTCAGTGGTAGGCACGAGTGTTTATGGCTCGCTGGCTCAATGGCGTAGTGGAAGGGTGGCTTAAGAGGTGAATTGGTCTTGCGCTGAGGGTCAGCCGGAAGGGGGCAGGGGCAGGCGGATTAGTGGTAGCCAAAAGAAGTGTGTCGGGCGGAACTCGCAACGTCGACACGAGATGCTCGCTGTCGACTTTTGGACTCCGCTGACGGGGTGGCCGGCTGGCCGGGGGCCGAGGCGCGAAGGCTCGCGCGGCAGACGGCGTTTATCACACTGGGACGCCGGCTGTCGGCCGCGCGCAGTGCCAGACTGCGGCAGGAAAACAAATCCGCCACAGCGCCCGAGCGGCTCCGCAGCTGCGCGCGCCTCCGCAACCGCTCTCAATGAATCGGCATTTGGTCTTCATTTGCGGCTCTTATATGGGCGCGCGCGGGGCTGTGAAATGGAGACCTGAGTCACTGAGTCAGGATTGCCAAATGTGGCTCCCAGGGCAGATTTCGAAATGACACGTGGAGGAGCCGACCCACCGCTTGAGTCCTGAGCTGCGCCAGCTCGCGCCGGTTGGCGGTCAGCTCCTCCTCCTTGTCCCGGCCTTGCCACTCGGCCTTTCGCAGCTTCTCCTGGACGAGCGTGACCTGCTGCTGCGCGTTGCGCGCCACCGCCTCGAGCTCGCGAATTCGCGCGCTCTCGCGCTCTTCAGAAAGCAGGCCGGCGCGGTTGTCGCGCTCGCGCCACTCGGCCAGCTCGCGGCGCGCCTCCGACAGCTCCAGTTCAGCCCCACTCAGCTGCTCTGCAAGCAGACACGTGGACATCATGTGTACTGCGACACGAAAAACGAAAGAAGAAATTGGCTCACCTTTGACGTCGTCCATCTGTCGTCGCTGATCGTTCCAGACGTCGAACAGTTTCACATCGAAGTTGTCCATCAGCTCCTTGTCGTCGCTTTCTTCCAAACTGATCCGCAGCAAGGAACAGACCGATCTACATTACACAGTTTGAGAATGACGATCAATGCGTTCATTGCTAGATGTATGTACGCTGCGTTTAGGAGTGACCACAAAACTACCGTAAATCCTCCAATACAACCCCCCTCCAATAGTGCCCCCAGGTACGGCAAGGTTGAAATAATAGAGCCCCCCAAGCCCCGGGGGTAGGGGTATGTTGTGCCATGTGCCTTCTATGGGCAAAAATATAGTGGTAGGTACATTTATATCGTGTATACACACTACTACTAACCAATAATAGTACGTTTCAGCAACTATTAACGGTAAATCAACCATTAAGTGTGGCGAAAGTGATCAAAGTCACCGAAAAATCGGCAATTTTGACAGCGAAACTAGCATTACCATTCAAAATTTTTAGGTTGAAATAATAGAACCCCCCCTCTAATAGTGCCCCGGGTAGGGGAGGTTGAATAAATAGTGCCTCAGGGGCACTATTGGAGGATTTACGGTATACTGGTTTCGCATTAGGAGCGCTATGTAGGTTGAACGTAGTACAATGTACGTGTACGTGCAATGCAATGGCAATGGTCATTCACCTGGCCTTGACGAGTATGTCAGCTCTGGAGGCCTTTTCGGCGACGAGGTCCGAGGTGAGCTGCTCGGCCTTCTGCCTGTCGAGCGCTCGCTCGTGCCTCAGACGCTGGTTGTCCGCCTCGACGCTGCCCACTCTCAGACTCAGCTCCGTCGCGTTCTGCTGCGCCGACTGCAGCTTCTCGGAGGCCCGTTCCAGCTCCAACACGCGCGCGCGCATCGACTCGAAGTCCGAGTCGGACGAAATGAGCTTCTCCTAGAACGTGTGACCACAACTAGGACCACAAGCTTCAACATGAGTTGCACGCAGCATGTCGCACGCACCTTCAGTAGTGCCTTTTCCTTGCCGAGGCACCTGTTCTCTCTTTCCAGAGAATGTAGCTTGTTCTCAAGCAACATCTTCGCCTCTTCAACGCCAAGTATTTGTTCTCTTGACTCAGTCGATTGTAACTTCCATCTTGTCAGCTCAAGTTTTAGTTGAGCGCTCTCCGATTTGCAGTCAGCGAGCTCACTGTCTCGTTGTCGGAGTTGTTCTTCTATTTGCGTAATCTAAAACAGCGAATCGTATGTCATACTATTGCAGAAGAACTGTTACAGTAAGTGCAGTCTAAACTGTGAATAATGAAATGCCGATAACTGCTTTGAATTGAAATTCTTGTCTGTTGTCTGGTTCTTGGTTGGATGCGATTGACAACTGTGTTCGCAGCACGCATTCGTCGATATGCTTTCGCTTGCTCTCTCGCTTACTTTGCGATCAGTAGTGTCTTTCAGCTCCGCTTTCTGTCGATCTTGAAACTCGTGAAATCGCGCTGTTGCATCTTTCAAGCACTTGTCGAGATCGTTTCTTTCTTGCTGCAAGCTGTCGAGTTGCTTGCGCATGTCTCGCTCAGTCGAGTGCAGCTGGCTTCGAAGCTCCTTCTTCTCCTCGCACATGGACTCGTTTTGACTCGACAGGTCCTGCACGTCTTTGCGCAGCCTGCTGATCGCCTCCGACTCCCTGCAGTGGTTGCAAAGTGAAAGTTTCGGTTTGTCCCGCTGCAGTGCGACCAACACAACTCACTCGTCCTTCTGCTCGAGCTGCGCTTGCAGTCGTTTGTTCTCCAAGTCGAGCTCGAGCAGTCGGCTCCTGTCCGAGTTGTGCATCTGATCGAGCAGCGACGACTTGCCCTGGCGCGGACTCGACGGCTGCTCCTGGTCCTGCTCGACCAGCGAGACCAGACTGCGGTCCTTGAACCGAGCATGCTCGCGCTCCAACCGAGAGTTCTCTTCAGTCAGACTGTGAATCTGGTCGCGCTCCTGCAACCACAATATGTCGGCTGCAATTGCATGTGCTGTGCGAAATTGAGCCAGTGACGCACTTGTCGCAACTCGCTCTGCAGTTGATGAATCATTCGCTCCGAGTCGGTCAGTTTGCGCTCCAGGTCGTTGTGCAGTTTCGACTTGCCCTTCAGAGCACCGACCTGGTCTTCGAGCATCTGCTTCGTCTCGAGCAGAATGTGATTCTCTTGTCTCAATTCCTGCATAATTAATTCTGACTCTGATTAGCAAGTGAGTCTTCACAGAGGGACTCACTTCAAGTCTTGACCTAAAGAAGTCCATCTCAGACAGCTTCTCCCTCAGCTTGACGTTTTCTGCGTCTATTCTCTCCATCTTCGCTATCTGGAAGTGAGACTCAGGTGGTCGTTCGCTGAGCGGAAGACTTCTTTCATGGCAACTTGGCTTGCAAATCGCCACGCACCTTTTGTTGCAAAGCGTCGACCTCGTCTCTATAGTCGTTCGCGGACCTCGCCTCCCGTATTAGCTGTATCTTTTCTTGCTGCAGTCTCCCGATGTCCTCTTCTTTGGCACCCAGCTCTTCCCGCAGTTCAATGAGCAGTTCTGCTTTTTCATCGCTGAATAAAGAACAACTAGAGGCAGTGTCGCTGGAATACAGCAATGTATGTAGCACCAACGTTTCAATTTTGAGCCTTCTCAGTTCCGCTTTTGTAGTCGCAAGCTCGATGGGCATGTGCCTAATCTTGTCTGGCGAGCTTTCCGGAGAAACCGAGCGAAGTTCTGAATTCATTTGCTTGCACAGTATTGACTGAGTAGCCTGTACAATATGGTCTGTTGTGTGTAAGGTATGCGACATGCAAGGTAGTACATGGTTATCGCTATACCTGTACATACCATGTTGCTGACTCTCTGGCAGCTTTCTGGCGCACACCTCGCCATTGCACTGTGAAGTTCCACTACCCGAATCCGACTCCTGCTCTTGGTTCATCTCGAGCACTAACTGAAAATGTGTCTGCTAATAATTCGGTGTCTATATTGGTAGCGCAAGTGCGTGATGTTGGAGACAGTCTTACGTGCGCGTAGTTATCGCGCTCCTTGACCACCTTCTGCAATTGGTGCAGCACCGTGGTCGTGACCTGGTCTTCGGGGTCCAGCTCCAGCGCCTGCACGTTCAGCACGCATTCCGCACCGTTTGTGATCTGGAAGCAATCACTGGCTTGTGGCGCTGTTGGACGTCCGTGCTCGAACGAATACCCTGGAGATTTGCTCTACGATCGCCTGCTGCAGGGAAATCTCGAGTTTCTTGATGCGCTCCACGAACTCCTCCTTCTTCTCGGACTGGACGGCGCAGCCGAGCAGCAGCAGCAGCACCTTCTTCATCTCGTCACCGCTGCCCTCTGAAAGAACGACGACGCATCATCGTCGTGTGGCCGAGTTTTTGACCGGCCCCGCCCGCGGAGAGTGCTTCCACCGCTCCCGCGAGAACGCCGAGGTGGGGCGTCGCTCGCGCGGTTCGCACCACCAGTCGGCGTGACCTTCTCAAGCGAGCGACATGCGCCGCGTTTAATCTAACCCTCGAATCTGCGCAAGCGGCGCTCCACCCCACCCCGTCTACCGACGGCGCCCAAACGTCATGGAATTCAGTTTTTTGTATTTTACCGAGCTATATGTAACTTCGACTAAACATTTTAAAATGCGTAAAAAGCTGTGATGATGCGTCGTGAGTGGTAATTTCAGTCTTTAAATCGCATATTACCTGGGTGCGGCTGACGAGCAATAGCGAGAAGGTCGGGAAGTGACATCACGATGATTTGCTTGAGCACGTCCTGAAACAATTTCGAGTACGGTCATGTACCGAGTACAGTCGAGTATGAAATGAACGTTTGCGAATGTCATGGGTTGTCTAGTAGATCTAGCTAGGTATTTGACCAGTATGCACACTACAGTTCGGTTCAAACGAAGCAATTGCGCACACTCGATTGATGACAGCGAGATGTCATTTGAAGCCAAAAGTGACAGTTACAGGCTAGCAAGGATTGCGCAAAGGCCGCACTTCAAAGCGCTTTACGGTTGGGAGAAACTGAAGTGGTGATCGCCAAAGCCGAGTCGCCAATGTGGGAGGAGGGGGAGGCGGGCGGCGTACGTACGACAGCCGGCTCTCGCAAGCCGAACGACGAGTTCAAAAGCGCAAAAACCAGCTCGACGTCAGCGCGCGCGCGCTCCCCGAAAGGTTTTGCACTCCAGCTTCATAGCTGAATAAATCGGCTGGAGGGCCTCGCAGCGTTGGCGCGCGCTCTATAAGTTCGGGTGGGGGTGGGGAGGGCTGTGGTGGGTCACTTGGGCAAACAGCCTTGCAGCCGGTCGAGAGCCGGTCGTTCGCGCCGGCCAGCCGTCGCCCCGTGGCCCTCCCGGCGCTGCTCTCTTCCGATAGCCGCGCGCGAGTCGGCGGCGGCTGTCCAACCAACCAAGCGCCAACGACTGAGCGCCTCAGCCGGCGACAACAACACGCGCTCACAAACGTATTGGATGGAAGGACAACAATGAGAAGGGAAGGCGGGTGGACGGTGGGCGGACGCGGCGACGAGTGCGGCAAAAGGAACATAACGCTCGCTTCCTCTTTGTCCGATCCCACCGGGCCCTGAGTCGACGTGCGGGACTGGCTGTTGCAAGTGCTGCGCCCGCGCATGCGCGAGGTGACAAAGTGCCTGTGCTCCTGTACCGGCGGTGGCGTATAACCCAATAAATCTCCGGCGATCTTGCGATGCGAGGCAGTAGTAGGAGACGACCCTGTCCGGTCCGGCTGCGGTGGTTACGTAAGGTCGCTCTAAGCCGCCGCGATCCGACGATCACGACGAACCGCAAACTGCGGTGAGCTCACGTCGCCGTCGACTACCGCCGCCGAGCGAACGAGGACCGCTGGCTCGCTGAGGGTTCGCCGACGGAGGTGGCAGCGCGGCTCTCTTTGTGCCACGACAAAACGAGGACGCCGTCGACGACGGCGTTCGAGTTTCGACGACGAGCGAGCGGGCCTTTTCAAGGAGGCGATCGACGGCGACGGACGCGATTTTGGCTGCCGACAACGACGACCACGACGACAAAACGGCGTTGACGAGTGCTGACGGATAATTGCGGCGGCGGCGACGCGCGCGCTCAACGGTGCGAGATGCGAAACGGGAATCTCATCAGCGGTAGAATGTTTGCGCGAGAGCGCGCGCCACGCGCGAACCACGCAGTACTTATTGGATAATTAGGCGCGCGACGCCGACACGACGAGATTGGAGATTACCGGCGGTCGTGGCCGGTGGGGCAAACAACAGCTGCCGAAAGGGCAAGAGAACATTAGAGTGCTCCATGTAACTCCTGAACGGCTGCTGTCGACGGCACACGGACAGCGCGCAACGCCACGCCGCTGTCGTGCGCGTGCGACGACGCCGGTCGTAATGACCGCTGTTGATACAGGCGCGCGCACGCGCCGCGCGGCGGAAGGTCATCTGTAATAACCGACGCGACTGCGCGCAAACGGCTGGAATAACTGACGGCATTCCTGATTAAACCGAGCCACCACAGGAGCGCGAACGCCACCGTGTACACCACTGTACGTGTGCCTGCCTCTACGCTGGTGAAGTGAGGCGCTGGGGGCGGGGGTGGTACTCTGGTGATGATTACCTAACATTTCCCGCGCCCGACCGGTTGGCCCGCAACACCGATTTCGGCGCCATCTGTGCAAATCGCCTAGGAAAGGAATGTGGAGCAATGACGCCGCCCCCGCCGCTGGCTGAGAACAATGTGATGGTGGAGAACTGAAAACACCGAAGAATGAATTGGTGCAGGGGGAGAGATGGAGCCTCTCGTGACACAGACAGGTGACAACAAGTGTGCATTAGCAAAGCCGATTATCCAAGTGGAAGACTGGATTAATGCCATAGGAACGCAAGTAACCGAACTTCGTCGTTACATACCATGCATAGGGCATAAGTATGCATATCCTGGCGTTTGTTTTGGCGGTTCCTTGGTGGAACATGTACCTTGTACTTGAATGTTACATTCAGGGCGACATTTGGCGTGTACGCGTGTTTGTATGAACGTCGTGTGATGGTGTGTTCTCTACTATCGATAGCCAAAGGAAATATATGTACGTAGTGATACCGTATTGTACACTGTACAACAATGTACGTGTATGTGCGTGTGGTGATGTGTACGTACATAGTGCGTAAAACCGTACATCAATGTACCCGTGTTTGGAATCCAACTGCATGTTGTATGTACAGGGTGTCCCAGGGGCTTGGAGCCGACTTTGACCGCTCGCCACGGGCTTCCGTTTTGAGGGTGCGGGCCGGGCCAACCTTCTTGAAATTTTGCACATGATATACCTAACCTTATGTAATACGTGCAAAGTTTTAGCCACTTTTCCCCACCGTATGAACAACTTTTGGTTTTGTGACGCGCGTCTTTCGCGGTAAAGGGTGAAAGGCCGTAAAGAATGGTTTGACTGCGATTCTGAGAGGTGGAAGCGCCATTCCGTTAAGTAAATCACGCCAATTGGCATACGGTATTTCAGTAAATTGTACACTGTAGTGACTGTATATTTCGTGCTGCGGGCCGGGCAGACCGGGCTGTGATATTGAGCAGTGGATGGGCCGGGCCGGGCCGGAGCCGTTGATTTTGAGGGTGCGGGACGGGCAGGGACGAAAGTTTATCCGGTGGGCCGGGCCGGGCTAAGATGTGCACGTCTCTCAATAAAGGTTTAGGTACAACGTGCACATAAAACCGTACATCAATGTACCCGTGTTTGGAATCCAACTGCATGTTGTATGTGTGTCCATGCATACCTGTAACCGGGAATCGTACTTGGGCTTATAAAGCTTTTAGCAGTTCTTGGCTCGGTTGGGTGGGGAGTTGTGCTTGGAGTTATGGAGATTCAAAGTTGGGCACTTTTTGCTGGTAGTTTAGCAAAAGAAAACAGCCCCCCTTCCCCAACGGCTGTTACAGGTGTGTTTAAAATGTAATGTAGTACAGTATACCAAATCATGCAGTACCGTAGATAGAACTTTTGTGTTCCCAATCAACACGAATTGTTGTTGTCAGTTCAGCGAGCCGACCTTGTAGAATGCGTAGACGTTGCGCATGAGCGTCTTGAGATTCTTGATCTTGCCGCCCACGTCGGCCGCGTCGCAGGCCGACACCTTCTGGTTGGCCGGCCGCGGGTCTCTGAACGCGTCGGCAACAATGTACTGTATGGGATGACTAAGAATGAGTGTGCTGCATGCTTGATGGGTCCCAGGTGCGCTGCGTTGCTGTAAAGCGGTGTCGCTGTCGCAGCACGCGTTGCTCAGTCGTGGCGCAGGCGCCATCATCCCGCAGCCTACGTACGACAGTTCCGGACGTTCGATTGTAGGCGGCGCTCCTTTATTGCTCGCCCAATCTCCATTAGCCGTTATTGTCCTTGGAGCACCTGCCGCCGCGCCCGTCTCACTGAGTGCTTGCGTGCGTGCGCGACAGCGGGCCCTTCCTTCCCTCCTAGTCGTCAGAGGGTGCGCCCTCGGCAAACGCGTCGATCAATTTACGACGCCATTTTGCCTGAATTCTACTGTCATGTCCGGTCGCGTATATACTCGCGTTGCCATGGGGACACGCCTAACACGCACACAGACCACTGGTCAGTTGTGAAAGGGAGTCTCTCTGACTCAGCGCCGCTCACGACCCTGTGCAAGTATTGATCCCTTAACGAGCTCCCTGACGAACGAAGGCACAGTACGCCTCAAGCAAGACACACACACACACACACGCAGGTACAGTGTACGCTTTTGATCACTTCTTTCGCGCCATGCGGATCAAGGCACACCAGCAAAAATTGCTGCGATAGGTACGTTGAATGAGTGAAAGCCACATTGCCTTTCCGTAAGTGTACTTTGCATAGTTGTCTTCACTGCTGAAAAAGAGTGCCGACTCAACAGAAAGGAACATACCGTGCATTAGCGCGCATTTTATTCGCGTTGAAGGATTCGCATTTCAATTCGTGATCATCTTCATTTGTACTGGCTGCGTGCTGCGCGCAAGTGAACAGCGCGCGTAATACAATGCACTCACATGTACAGGAAGAAGGCGTTGAGTAGGACTCCGTTGCAGAGGTCGGCGTAGATGAGGAGGGCGGGGTCGAAGGTGCGCGGCAGCAGGCGCTGCTGGTCCCTGGGGCTGGCCAGGGTCGCCGGCCCGTCTGCGTCAACGAGGCAGGCGCGCAGCCACCTCGCCAGCGGGTCCGTCCAGAACGCCCGCTCCGCCTCCGCCCCCACCTCGGCCATGCCGCCCCACGCGACTCGGGTGCTGTGGAGAGCGACCGACCGACACAGACACTAAACGATCCCTAGCTAGTCGTCGTCTTTCTTTGTCTCCGACACAGCCGCCGACGCCGCCACGCTCTCGAGTGGGGGGAAGAATTTGCCGTGAGCGTGTGGCGGTCGCAGTTACAAAGTTGCGCTTCGGACAGGTGCGCGCGCGCTCGAAACGAGCGAGACGCGGTCGACGCGACGAGAGACAAGGTGATGGACGGCGCGCTGTTTGTTCTTTCGCTTTGCTCGCCGCGCGGCGGGCTCCCCGCCTACATATAGGGACATACCTATAGGCAGTCGGCGTCTGGCGCGCGCGTCTCTGCTTACTCACTTACTCGATGTGCGCGAAGAGGACGCCCTTCGTGTGCATGGAAAACAATGCGCGCTGGAATGCGCCAGCCGCGTCTGGCACCATGGGGTTCGGGAATCGCACTCCTTCCCTCCCTTCTTCAGTCTCAACAAGCGCCATGGACGCGAGCGGCGCTGCTCGTCCCAGCCTCGGGAACCCTTCTGTCAATGAGGTTGCGTAAATGCCTGTATTTTCTTGGGTGCGCGCACGCAAAAACCTGACAGTCCCACAAAAGACTTTAGAAAACGCATGTCGCTCTCTCATCGGTAATTCTCGCCAATGTGTAAGGCAATTTGATGGGCCGACGACTGACTCACTGACTCATGACGTTGCGAGGCAAAACTTTGGAGAGATGGACGGGTAGTCGCGTTGTAAGATGTGTTTTTCAACGCAGCACAGAAAGGAGTGATTCGCGGATGTTGCAATGTCAAAGTGTCGGAACGGAATGCCTGCAACGCTGGAATATGGTGCGCCAGACATTTTTTTGCGGAGCTGATAAAGACGCTCACAGTCACGCATTGTATCTTCCGACACGCAGGCACGCACGCACGCACGCAGGCACGCAGGCACGCACGCACGCACGCACGCACGCACGCACGCACGCACGCACGCACGCACGCACGCACGTACTCAAGCACGCACGCACGCACTCAAGCACGCATGCACGCACACACGCACTCAGACCCAATGAGGTCTTCGCCTCTTTGAAACTGACGTCTATAATGGCGTGTGGTGGCGTCTAAGATCGAGGTCCGAGAACAGCCGACACGGCCGCGGAAAATATGTCATCCGAGATAGAGAGGGACTACGCGAGATGAGCACTGAATGGGCTGCGGTGCAAAGAAATCCTGGAGCGCCGACGTTGTTCCTTCAGAAGGCCTCGTTGTGGCCGCTCGCGTGCGCGGCTAAGCAGGATGCGCGTCGACTTTATGCACGCGTTCCAATCGGTGACGACGGCGACGTCGACAGGCCGGGATTGGCCCACCGTCGACACCGCCACCGGCTGCCCTTCGGTCCGCGGCGCGGGTTGGCGACAAAGCGGCGAAAGTCATAAAGAGTCAGAGCTCCTTTGTCGAGAGCCGACGCCACTCAGCAACGTCTCGCCGACGGCGGCCGATCAAACGCCAGTCGACGGGGCTCGTCCGAGCGTGACGGGCGGTGGAATTGAATTCGCCACGCAGCACGCGCACGCGACAGAGACAAACTTCCAGGCGGGATCACTGACGCCACCGATTGCGACGGCGCCATTCTTGTTGAAATAATAAGAACAAGGAGGGCTGCGAGCGAAGAAAAGTGAAGTTCGGTGAGGCGCGACGGCGTCGGCTCTGCCATCTGGCGTTTTATTCGATGCAAATGGCCGCACGTTTTCCTCGAGTCGAAGTCGCGACCGCGACCGGAAAGCAGCGCGGGGAACCCAGTTGTCCTAGGCGCCCGCCAGATAACGGCGAGGGCTGTCGCTGAGCGGAAGAGCGCTCTTGTCTTACAGCCATATAGGCCGAGAAGCCGCGCAGTGGACGCCGCCTAGCACACAAGTCATTGCTCACCAATATTCCACCATTGTTGTTGTTGCGGCTACGCGCATAGCAACCTCGGCTAACATATGCCGGTGTACATATGGGCAATTTGAATTCCGCAGAGGAGGCACACGCGGCGCTGTGTCTGCCGAGGTGTGACGACTCAGCCGGCTGTCGGCCAGCCTGCTAGCAGCCGACGACCCCCCATTATGGAGGAGGATGTACTACATCGTACACACTCGTGGCCGTTAAGCACAAGGCTGCCGTGCGTGACGACAAGCCATGTCGTCTGGCGCACAAGTAGCGGAGGCTAGGCGGAGGACAGAGGCTGTGTCCGTCAATGTCCAGCGTCGCCCAGGATCGCCCACCCACTATATGTCGATGGAGGGAGAGAGGGAGAGACGGCGGCCAGGTACGGAGCGGACTGAGGCCGCCAGGCACCGCCGCATTGGGTCGAGGGTCCGCAATGACGCCGCATGCGAGAAAACGGCTCGCGAGATCGAGACAGGATTGTACGGACGCGGGGACAATGGTGGGGAGAGACCACTGAGATGAGAAGTCAGCCCTGGGCCCATCCATAATTCATGAGGTTGGCGCGCGCGCGGCGCCGCGACCACTGCGCATTTTTTCGAGACGCGTCGTCACCGCTGCGCCGAGAAAGAAAGTACGGCGGGGCGCGAGAGTGGAGGGGGGACGCGCCGCCGCGGCTGTCCCAACAAAGACGCCACGGGCGAGAAATAGCTGCCAATAGCGACGGGGTCTTGCAGTCTGTGTGGCGCGGTCTCGCGACGCGTCTGTCTGACGCGACGCCGCGACACCACCGGCGTGCGCTCGGTGTCCGACGGCGGCTGCGGTGGCAGCAGCAGGCACAGCGCAGGGTTTTGTTTGCTCGTGCAAGGAAACCGGCGCCCAACGACGCCGTCGCCGCTTGCTGCCGCCGGACAAGCGCCGCGCATTCCCAGCCGAAGCTTTGTGCCGCTGCGACCGAGCTAGCACGCGCTTGTGCAGTGGGAGAAACAAACAAGCAACAACAATGCTGCTCTCTGCTTGGTCTGATTCACGCTCTTGAAACTGCAGCCAGTGGGCGTAAGTTAGCTGCCAGCCCAAAAAACATGAACACCACTCAAGATCCTCTTGGCAGCGACGCCCAAAGAAAACCACAAGGCAAAAACTACGGAAAGGAGGAGGCGGAGCGCTCGCTGGACGATGTGGTGGAAGCAGCAGCGGTGTGTGTGGCTTCTCCTGTCGACCGGTCGTCTTCGTCGTGGGTCGTCCGTTCGTAAACAAAGGGAGGAGGGGCTAACCGAGTTGACCGAGACGACGACGACGACGTCCCGGTTTGTTCTCGCGCGCGCGAGCGCGACACAAAAGAGGTGGGGCGTCCTTCGCCTCGGCCGAGCGCAAATTCCGCCGCCGCCCTCCTCTCCCCCGGCCAGCGGCAGCTTCACACATACGAAGAGCGAGGGCGCACTGCAGCTGCAGTACACGCGGCGACGACCGGCGCTTTCGACAGTGGTGTTCGGCCGCGACCACCCGCCTACGCTAGCGCCTGCTACCAGCGTGCCAATAGCCAAATTGGACATTGGCACGCCAGCAGCCAGGGAACGTCGCGCTCATGCTGACACGAAGAAACGCTCGTTTTGGCAACAAAAAATCATTGAGATGACATCCGCGTTTACATATCACATTTCGGGATGTTGTTGTGGACGAGCGTGCGCCAGTCGCCGTCGGCCAAACTGTAGATGTCCACCGATTCAAGCTCGTTTGAGCCGTCGTACTTGGGAATTGGAATGGGCGTTGAAGAGTAGCTATAGCCCTGCGGAAGTATTTCAACCGGATCGTTTTACTGTAGGTTGCGTGCGGCACATTTGCCAGAGGTCTGAATTGGAATTTTGAAAGTTGGAATGCGACAGTTGAAATACGTCCGATTTTCTTTTCTTGCTCCCAAGTGCCGTTGTTGTACTTGATGGACCAGAGACTCAGGTCGGACCTGACGAAGTAGGCGTACAGCTCGTCCGCGGAGAGGGAAAGGACGTTGACGTCGGTCTTGACGTCCGTGACGATCCGGAGCCACTTCTCACAGACAGACTTCGCGGGCCCCTTGTCAGTGCAGCGACGGTGAAAGAGGTGGTACTGCGTGCTGCGCGTGTCCTTGTTGCCGCGCACGAACTGGTGGAGATGCTGGGCGCCTTGGTGGTGGTGCAGCAGCACGTGACCGTCGACGTTCGGCTGGCGCTCCATCGCCGACCGACGCGCCACGCCGTCCAGGTCGGAGGGCGTGTCGTATGCGCCATTCTCCGTGATCAGCTTCAACTTCAGATTCCGAATGGCCGGCGACTCGAAGACCTGAGGAGCGGATAGACACGTAAAAGCGACATTGGTCCAAAGGAAAATTCGCCCACCTCTTCCTGGGTCAGCGAAGAGCCGTCCTTTAGCCACATTTGCAACTTGGTCCAGCAGTAGACCTTGACCGCGTCTCCTTTGGGTGTCGGTACTGGTCTAGACGTGGTCGACGCCGCAGTAGCAGGCGAAACGATTTGGCGTCCGCCTGCCTGTCCATGCAGGTCATGTTGAAGCGTTCCGTGTCGGCGCACTCCTTGGCATGGCCGCTGATGTACTTGCAGTAGAACTCGCGAATTTTACTTGTCGTAGTGAAATAGCCGGCCAGCGTGTCGTCCGAGCTCGTCGAGTTCGCTTCAAGCTCCGCGTACTTCTTGATGTCGTCAGCCGGCAGCCCGGACAACTCGCGATCGTTGCCATCGGTTGTGATTTTCACGGTGCCAACCAACGATGGATCGCCTCTACACAGCCACGCAGGCGGCCAGAGCAGCTTCGCACTATCGGCCTTCGTAAGAGTGACCCGTACGTTTTCAATGCGTAGCCAAAGAGGTAGGCGACTGTCGGGTTCGCACGCAAGCCCGTGACGGGCGGGTGGTCGATATACAAGTCGCCAGAACTCTTGACGTTCACCGCGCTTCTGTCCTACAAAACGAGCTACTGAATTGTGGGGTCTCGCCGCCAGTCAGCGAAAGAGCAGGTGTGGTGACCTTTAGTGGTGGCGTCATCGTCTCCTTCGAGAAACCGACTGAGAACTCGGTCGACGGCTCGACTTTGACGTTCAACATGGTAAAGCCTGGGTTAAGATGTAGCAAGGACGTATGCTTTACTTGAAATGCATGCGCACTTCTGAGTACATGTCCACCTCTTCGATCCGGCAGGTCGACGAGCGTTTCATAGTGCTGGAAGTGTCGGAACTGGCAGTTGCGGACGACGGCGCTGCTGTGCAGGAACGGGTCGTAGGAGTGCCACTCGATGAGGCACTCGCAGCGGAAGTCGAACGAGTCGGCCAGCTCCCAGTCGACGACGAGCTTCGCCTGCGGGCCACGCTGCGCGACGAGCAGCGCCGACAGACGTCGCACCGACGGCAGGCTTACGCTCTCCATGCTCCGCAGACGGCCCTTGCTGGAAACGCACATGCACACGTGCGCAAGCAACTCAGTTCCCCGGCGTACTACGAGCAGCGCACGCCCCCAAGCGTCCTAGCGAAAAGAGCAGCGCAGAGAACGAGAACAGAGATCACCAACTTGTGCCATTCGATTCTGCTGAAGCGCTCCTCGCAGTTGCTCAGCAGCGCTGCGTCTCTGCAGCGCACTGTCTTGTGGGACACGAGGAAGGACAGGGTCGTCGTCTCGTTACTGGACTCGCGCTCGTCTAGCCGACTTTCTCGAGTGGGCTCCTCTTGCCCGCTTGGAAATGCCAGATTACGACTATGACTAAGACGAAATTCCGACTGCGACTGGGACTCGAGAAAGTCGGTCCTTCTTTCTGGACGTCGATGATCTTCTTGAAGCGGTACATGTGCGCGCGCAGCGACTGCGTGAACGGCTCGTCGTTGAGCCAGGAACGGTAGTCGGTGCGCGCGTGGCGCCGACACAGCTCCATCTGGGGCGACTGCAAGCAGGCGACGTAAGGCTCCGTCTCCGTGTAGATCGAGTAGCGATGGAGCAGCGTGTCCCTGGAACGCTAGCGCCGAGACGGAGGCGACGAGGCCATGTGCCAGGGCGGCGGCCACCGACTTCTTGTCGGTCCTAAAGAGGTAGCGCTCGTCGTAGCCGGGCTTGAGAATGTAGGGGCCCATCTTGGCGCGCACGTCCGCCTCCTCCTTCTGCATGAGCCGACGGAGGTTCCACTCGCTGAGCGTGCGCAGCGCGCCCGCCTCCCTCTCCTTCCAGGTGACGTAGTCGCCCAGCTGCTCCGTCTGGTACGGGTGCTCGCCCAGCACCGCGCGCTGCAGCTCCACTCCGTTACTCTCGCCCCTGCAGACCACACCGATCCGCCTCCCGCTGACTGGCGCTCGCTCGCCTCTCCTCACCGCTTCATGAGCGGAATGGAGGTGGCGACGACCTTGTAGAACTCGTTGCGGGCCGTTTCGACGGCGACCTTGAAGTGGTCGAGATGGCCGCTGAAGACGTGCAGCAGTGAGGCGGCGGAGCTGGACTTGACGCCGGCCAGCCGCTGGAGCACGAGCACGAACGCCTGGAGCTTGTCCACGACCGCCTCCAGCAGCGAGTCCTGCACGCGGTTCATGATCTTCGCCGACTTGTCCTTGGTGAAGTACTCAATGGGCGTCAGGTAGACGTAGAGCGGCACCGCCGTCTGACGCGTCACCAGCTGTGACGGGACGCGCTTCCGCTGGCGTCCGCCCTCCACTGCACGCCGTCACGCACCGCCGGCAACTCCTTGTAGAGGCGCAGTCCGCTGTCGAAATCGATGGGCGGGTCGGCGTTGACGTCACCGTTGAACTTCGCCGTGAACGTGTTGTTTTCGGTCGTTTTGTTGACTTTGAACTCGAGGCCGACGCTCGCAGAAATCTTCGCTGCACGCAAGGCAGCGGCAAGACACGTCGACACAATGTAACGTAACAGTCTGCCGAGTCTAACTAACCCAGGCTGAATAGGTCCACTGACAACTTGACGGAGCCTCGTCCGCCGACAGAGATCTCGAAGCGTTTGTCCTTCCTGTCGAGTGTCACCACCGACTTCGCTCCGTACACGATCTTCGTGACCACGTGCGTCGCCTGAGGCCCGGTCAAAGAATAACGGTGTCGCCAATCGAATTTGAAATGCGTACTGTGTAGCGTACGCGTACTGTAAGTGTAGTATGTAGTTAGCGATGTCACCTTGAGACTGTACTAAAGTACAGCGAGCGCCTCGTCTGTGTGCACCTCGTCTACGGCTCCGCTGTCGGAGACCCAGTGGTAGATGTAGGGGTCGATGTTGGCCATCTGCTCCATGCCCAGCTGGCGCCAGTGCGTGCGCTCCGTGTGCTGGAGGTTGATGCGCGTCTCGCGGTTCGTGTCCATGTAGTTGAAGAAGAAGCTCAGCGAGCCGCCGATCTCCACCTCAACTCGCCCGCTCGTCCTCCCCATGTAGACATGCTATGAATGGCGTGGCGCGACAGCGGCAAACGCACTGGAAGGCCCAGCGTTATGGAGGCGGGAATCAACAGGGACAGTGACGTCTCGAGGTTGAGAAAGATGAGCTTGCTCTTGAGGTCGTCGCCCGTCGAGAAGCTAAACATGGCGCACAGGCGCACTTTGCGTGTACAACGATATACGATGCAAATCTAGCACGGCAGAGTCGACTCACGAGGTGACTGTTCTGGGGCAGTCCTCGGAGTGTATGTTGTAGCCCTCCAGCTGGCTGTCGTTCCAGAAGCGTATGCCGTGCAGGACGATGCGGTCCGAGCGGACGTCGTAGAAGTCGCCCAACTTGAACGGCCGCCCCGCAGCCGCCACCATCGCCGTCTCGCCCTCCCCACCGAACGGCGTCAACAGACTCTTCTCGCGGCCCCCCGCTCCCTTTCCACCCGGCAACGCTGCGCCCTTCTTGCCACCCACCAGCCGCGTCTGCCACCACACGAGGCCGAGCACCACTAAATGACAACGAGAGGATAAACTGACACAAATTATCACACCTGCCAAACATGCGGCGCATCACTCACCGAAACGCCGCAACACATCCATGGCGTGCGTAGCTGCTGTGCCCGCAGTAACTGCTGTGAGCTGAAAATTCTTGGTGCTCCGCTAAGAATTTTCAGACGCACAGCTCCTTCCACGGAATATTCAGCAAGCAGCGCAGCAACACAAATCGGGGGGTGGGGGATATGGTCACGTCCGTCCTTTGTGGGCGTGGTACGTGAATGGAGAGTTACAATAAACGTATATTTATGATACACTGTACTGTATGTACAGGGTGTGCACCTCGACTGGACGCGTTTGCGGATGAATAAATGTGGCCTTCTCAAACCGATTCACTCCAAACTTTACACATCGGTAGAGCACAACCTAACTTAGACTTCGACGAAGTTTCACCGAAATCGACCGAGTCGTTTTGAAATTACAGTACCTTAAAGAAAACCAGATTCTCAGGGAAGTGTACTGCAATTTGTCATGTCAATTTGGTGGCTGAAACAATTTCGCATTGTAGAAACTGTACAAATGTCCGAGCGCTCATTGTCTTTAAAAAAGAGCATTATATTGTAAAATTGTTTTACAAAACCGAAAATCTAGCTAAAACAATACATGTTTTAAAACTCAGTACTTATTGTGTGTAACCGGTCGTTTCCCTCCTACCAGTTCCCCCCTAGACGTTTCCCCTCTGCCGTTTGCCCCCGGTCGTTTCCCCCCTGCCAAAAAAAAATTAATATACCTAGGCAGGTGCTGCTGCTACACGACAACGAAAATTTCGCACTGAGCAAAAGCGACCTGTCTGAGCTCACAAAAATATTGACCACCGCGCGGAAGTTGCAGATACAGCACGAAGTACCTCTGCCCTCCTCCTCAGGCAAGGGAATCCATCCGAAGACGTCTCCCCCGGGCACCTTTTCACAGGCCGAAGCGGAGGGGAGGACGTGCTCAGCCCGAGAGCTGAGGTGCTGGAACCCCAAACCAGCTGCACCAACCCCGAAGGGACGGGAGTTAACTTTTCCGCACGGTAGTGCATCGTTGCTTTTAAAAAACTACTATATATACCCAGAAAGCGGATTGCAACAATTAGTCAGCAGGTTTGAACTTGGTGAGCATAGCGCCGAGTCCCGTCGGAAATCGATAGAATGAAATCTGACGGAATATTGATCGTCCTTCGTCGAAACGTGCGTTACGAAAGGTAGCAATGCTGCGAACCCGTTTTGCAACTGTTCCACAGCACTTACCACATCGAAATACACGTGTAAACATCTTTTAGAAGCCACGCTCAAAAGATTCATGCTAACCCACGCCTGTCCCGTGCCAGCCTGGACTACCGCGGTGCCCTGGGTCAAGGGTAGAGTACGGTATGGAGATACAGTACATAGATACACTGAATTTGCTGTTCACATCCTACTCTGCCATTCGTTTACCAGCAGGTTCTTCCTCGGCAAAGCGAGCAGTCTCGACTCGGTGGGTCTTACTGCCAAACTTGACGAGCTCTGCCTCCGCGGCAGCGTCCACCCACCCAACCCAGCGGCACCGATCCACTTCGGTGGGCACGTTGGCGCACCAGTCGCCTCGTCAGCGATCAAACCGACAACAGCGCCTCGCGGCGCCGCCGACTCGCTGCGCTTCGGCAGAGCGCACCGTCCTTTCGACAAAGACCAGCTCGGACGCTGCATGCTCGCCGACCGCTAAACTACAATTTGCCCCATGGGGGCTAATTGCAGGGTTTATGGTATCTATGTATCTACATTACACTGGTGTGTGCGTGCGTGCGATTCGTTAGCCGAACGACAGACACACATGCGTCATTCCGTACAAACTCGCCGTTACCATTGTTGTGGTTTGCTAACGAGCCAACGGGGCGATGGACTGCGAAGCCGCACGCTTGCAGTGGGTCTGCCTGGCATTGGCCCACCCCTCTCTCTAGGCTGTTCAGCTCATCAGAAGCTTACGGTAGTAGGCTTTAGCGGCGAAAGCGCGCGAGTTCGAGTAAGGAGTGGCGGCAGACGAATTTCACGGCAGTTCACGGCAAAAGCAGTTTCACGGCATCCTCGGCGCGGCCCAGTGTGACGCCGATGGCACTGATGGCTGCTTGTTGACGGCGCTTGCGCTGCTGCTCGTCTTGGGCCAAATGGTCTCGATATACTCCCTCCTGAAGGCGGGGCAGAAGACGAGCAGCGCGAGTCCGTTCGAGGCGCTGATGTGGAGCGTGACCGCGTTCGCGTAGAGCACAGCCAAGTCCGAGCTGTAGTCGCCGTACGTCCTGGAACGCCGCGTCCAGTAGCCGTGCCCAGCGAGCGGCCGTCGCGCGCGGCCCAAAGAGAAAGAAAGAGGCAAGGCGAGGCACGCACGCGTAGTAGTTGCCGTAGACGTAGAAGAGGAAGTTGAACAGGCAGCTGCCCAGCAGGCGGCGCTCGACCGTCGAGCCTACCAGCGCCCGCTTGACGTCGGCCACGCAGAGGGCGACGCCGAAGGTCAGAACGTAGCAGAGCGTTGGCACCATCGTCGTCAGGATCATGGCCGACATCCACAGCTCGCGCAAGCCGGATTGCTCGTAGGCGCTGTAGTTGGACGGCCCATTGCCGAATGTCGTCCGATTCCTGAGAGAGCGGCCAGTGGCGCCCGAGAGAGAAAATCAATCACCGGACGCCAGCAGGGACGCACGTACTTACCAAACCCAAAGTTCGTCGTCCTCGTAGCGGATGGCCGTGTAGAGCTCTTGCGGGACGGCAGACAGCCATGGCAGGAGAATCAGAGCCGTCAAACGCCAGCTGTGGCTGCCGAACCAGGCGTTGAAACGATGGTAAAAGACAACGGCGCACATGCGCAGTACGGCTAACGCAGTGTACTGCCAGGTCATTGGCCCCCACATCAGAGACCCGACGATCAACTGTGACAAACGTGGTGACCTTTGATGAGCTGAACTGCATCGATTCCAGCTGCACGCGTATCCCACTCACGCACGTACGCACGCACGCACGCACGCACGCACGTACCAAGCTGCATCAATTCCAGCTGCGCGCGTGTCCCACGCACGCACGCACGAACGCACGCACGCAAACTGCATCGATTCCAGTTGCGCGCGTGTCCCACGCACGCACGCACGCTCGCACGCACGCACACGCTCGCACATTTGTCATTTTGGTGCAGTGCGGCCCATGTGGGGTAGATGTCGACGCCGAGCAGGATGGAGGCGCCGAAGAGGGCGAGCATGAGCATGGCGAGCACGTCCGACGCGCAGCAGCTGCAGAAGACCCGGTAGGAGGGCTGCTGTCTCGACATGCGCCAGAGGCTCGTCAGCAGCGGCGCGTAGAGCGCGCAGTAGAACAGCGGCCAGAGCAGCAGAACGAGCCCCGCAACCAGCGGATCCATGTCTCCCCACCCAACCGAGCTGTTCTGCTGCTGCTGGCACCCAGAAAGTCCGTCCGCTGCTTAATTCTCATCTAAAGATCGGTCCAAGAGAACTTTTGAGCGGCGCCGACCCCTCAGGTGCCATGGCGACCACCTGGAAACCATACAACAGCAGTTGTTTGTCAAATGGCACAGCAACAATGGCCGTAGCAGCAAACCAAATCAAATCAATGTTTTTATTGTTGCAGGCACCGACACACTCACAGTACAGGGACCGTAAACCGAAGCACGAGGTACGAAGGGACGATCATAATAACGTTGCACGTATCACTATAACTACCTACGGCGTTCTTCTCCCGCGAGGGAAGGTGGGCCGCCCACCTGGCACGGATTTCGGGCCAAGCCCTGGAGCCGCCCTACACCGAATTCTACGGC
Organism: Paralinhomoeus sp. GSCO2_6; assembly: GCA_030248085.1. Lineage (NCBI taxonomy): Eukaryota > Metazoa > Nematoda > Chromadorea > Monhysterida > Linhomoeidae > Paralinhomoeus > Paralinhomoeus sp. GSCO2_6. The sequence continues at coordinate 26,857 of JASAMY010000194.1, forward strand.
AAGGGAGACCAGAGAAAAATCCACTGAAAGGGAAGTCCTCAATAGTGGGTGGAGTGGGTCCTTCGAGAATTGATTGCGGAACATAGTCCAATTTTCTACCACTAGGCCACCTTGCCGACAACCGTGCACATTGAAAGTGAACACCCGACTGGGGCACCAAGGTGTTTGTTTGAAGGTGCGCGCCATCTGTCAGGTGTCCTCAGTTGAAGCGGCTAGTATTGAAGAGTTGTGGAAAAAAGGCGATTGCAGTGCTGGGATTCGAACCCAGGTCTCAGGTATGTATATACTGGACGTTCGCATCCGTACAAGCATTACCTGCCTACATTGCGATTATTCGTTCTGCCCCTTAATATTACAGCCATTGCTCCTTAAAATGCACATTTTGCCCCCTGATTTCGACATCCACTTTCTTTCCCTTAAAAATGCAGCTTTTGCCCCCTAATCTTGACATCCACATTCCTAATCTTGACATCCACATTGGCCTACATCTACGTTGAATTTCAGCTAAATCCGTCCAACCAGTATTTCCCTAGAGGGGGTGCATATAGTTTTGATACGCCCTGTACATCGAGAAAACAGATAAACGCTCCGCTGCCCGAGTGTCAGATCTCGATAAACACTGCTTTGTTTTCTGATTAGCCCAACAACGCTTGTTTTCTTTATTTGCGAAGACGGCATTGCGTTCTTTGCATGTCTTGGCTGGGGCTATGTGATGATACGGAATGATTTGTTTGAGAAATCGAGAGTGTGAATAACGGACGCGGTGACTCATCGTTTGGGGAGCGCGAGCGAGACGAGACCACTAACGCAGCGAGTGACACTGACAAAGGAGCGTTGGGAAATGGGAAACGCTGAGTAGTACGCACACGCATGCGCCATTCCAACCATATGGAGAGAGTGAGTATCTCTCCCTCTCGTGAGTTACCGAAAGCCCTCATGATGAGCCATTTTCGTCTCTGAACGACGCCATTGTTTAGGTTTCATACAGCTCATCGAGGTTTTATTCTAGTGGTACGCGAACGACGTACATGTACCGTGCATCGCTCTGCACTATATACATCTCGAAAAAATTTTCTGCGCTGCAAATAGTCTACCCCCACCCCACCATACGTACCAGTGAAAGACCAAGGACACCATTCAACTTCAAAGGCAAACTAAGCTATGTATACAATGTGTACAGCAGCTTACACTAATGTCAGAAAAGAGTTCTCACAGATCAGGGGACGCGCAGCGACAACCCGACACCTCGCGGCTTCGGCCCGCGCGGGGGCCCCGCCCCGCCTCTCTCGCCCCGCCCCCGCCCCCCCCGGAAGCCGGGGGCCCGCCCCCGCCCCGCCGCGGCGCCCCCGCCGCCCCCCCCCCCCCCCCCTCGCCGCGGCCAGGCGGACCGCCAACCGGCGCCTGCCCCCCCCCCCCAGCCCCACCGGCCCGCTCCTCTCTCCCCCCCAGCCTCGCGCGGGCCCGCCCCCCCACCACCTCTCTCTCTCCGCCCCCGGACCCGCCCCCCCGCCCCACCACCCCCCCCCCGCCCGCCGCCCGCACGCCCGCCGCCCCGCACCACCACCACGCCGCACCGCCAGCACCACCGCAGCCGCGCTGCCTGGCAAACCAAAAGGGGCCAAACGCCGCCGCAACCCGCACCCTCAACACACCCCCCCCAACCACACGCAGCCCCACTCCACCCCCACCCCCCCCCCCCCCCACACCACCCCCCCCCCTCATCTCTCCCCACGCGCGGACGGCGCCCGCCCACCACACCCCCCCCAGCCTCCCAACTCCCCCAACACCACCTCTCCCTCCCCACCCCCCACCACCCGACACACCCCCCCCCCCAAACCCCCCGCCCCCCCACCCCCCCGACACCCCCCACCCAACACACCACAACACACCCTAAACCACCAAGCCCACCACCCCCCTCGCAAAATTTTCCTTAATCATCCATTCAGGTGGAACACGTGTTGGTAACCCGAGCAATCCTACTGCAATGCAAACACGCCCCCCCCCCAACTTTCCATGACTGTTCCTATAGAACAGGGTCTTCTTAATTCGGTGAGTCAGGGTCAACTCATCCCCCCTCCCCATCCTCCCTGCGGCCTTTCATCTCGAGCGGGCGCGGTCACGCTCGATTGGCGCAGCTGTTTGCCGTTCGCAGCCGTAAACGGACGGACGCGCTCTCGCACGCGCGCCCGCGCCCGCGCACGCGTGCGTGCGTGCGTGTCCATCTGACGGCAGCGAGGTTTGTCCCAGCATTCGACGCGCATGCCGCGCGTTGTTTGCCCCCGGCGCCGTCGACTGTTTGCCCTGCCGCAGCACTCCGAGACTCTGCCGCGGGCGCGGCTGCGGTCCCATCCCTCCGTCCGTCGCCCCCAAATCAGTGTCAACAAGCCGACCAGCCGCCGAGGGCGGTCGTCCCTCTTTAACAGGCCATTTGGCGACGCGCAGCGCCGGCCGACGTTTGGACGCGCGTCCTCGCTCGTCAGGGACTCATTCATGCCTTCCTGCCCCTGTCTCGGGCCGCGCCTAAGTGGGATGAGCCCCGGGGCTGCCTTCCTGTCGACCACCATTGGGCCGACCTTCGTCTTGTCGCTTATCGGCTCCGCACGCGACGTCGGACGCGCGCCCTAATGACTCGGTACTGGCGCGGGCGCGAACGTCAATCACCTGCGCCCCCCCCCCCACCAGTCGGCTTGTTTGAGCCATATTTGGCCCAATTAGGGGCGTTTGTCAGTCGGCCCCACAGCCCTACTCGAATGGCAGCGTCCGTGTCAGTGACGCCGGCAGGACTGGCGACGCCGAATTAAAAGAGGAAGAGGGCCATTATCGGCTGACACCGCTCGGTTCCGAGTCGACGCGGCAGCGTCGCTCCCACGAGTCTGCAATAGCAGCAGGCTCGCCCCAGCAGTCGACTAGTGACCAATATGCGTGTGCACCCGGCTTGTACACATTCTAAGAACATGGAACGCGTGCTCGCCACCGTAGCCTGTTCCGCATGCCGACACGGAGAGAGTATCGGTGGGCGACGGCGGGCTGGAGTACGCCCTTCCCCGTTCGCGAATCCGCCGGCGGGAGCTCGTCTCAAGTGCGCTCGAGGCGTTTTTGTGGCGCTGCCGAGGCCGACCCTTGGCTGGGAGGCGGACGGCCTGACAGCGCCCCTTTGATCCCTTCCCCAATGGGGGGAAGCCCTCTGTTCTGTATGCACGAGAGCTGTGGGAAGCGTCCGGCGCGCCGCGCCCTTTTGTAAATCCGCAGCGCGCGCGGCCCACTTGATGTTTTCTCCGGCCGCCGCGCCGCGCCGTCCGTCGTCGCGCCGTCTTGTCTCAATGAGTAATGCGAGACGCGCACCGGCGTCGACGGCGCCTCCCCTTACTCCTTTCCCATTTTCTCTGCTGCTCTCGGTTCGCGCACGCTTATCCGCACCGGCAGCGCGTCACCTTTGCAGACGACGATGGCCTTCCGTTTCCGCCTGCAAATCCTCCTCGTCGTCGCCGTCGCCGCTGTCGGACGCTGGAGCATCGCGGGCGGCCAAGTGACCTGCGACTCGCGGAAGACGGTCGTCAACCTCGAGGCCCTCTCCAAGGAGGAGCCCTGGAACCAAGCGGCGCTCTACTTTGTCGGCGTCGGCGACTGCGACACGCCCCAGAACTTCCTGCCCGCTTTCGAGCAGTCGGCCGACAAGAAGTGGCAGCTCGTCATCCAGCACGACGGCACCGGCAGAGGCGGCTGCCAACTGAAACAGTCGGCGCCGATTAAGCCCGACATGGTATGGAGAAACCCAATATTTATTTTAAAAAAAATTGTTTACCGCTCTTAGACCAATTCGACGATGGTCGGATTTGTGGGACAGCGACTGAAGGTGGTGCCAGTCAAGCCAATTACTGGAAGAGGCGGGGAGGCCACGCTCGTCGTGGACAGGACCAAGAAGAGTTTCTCCGTCTTCGTCTACTGCGCCACCAGCAGCGGCAAGCTCGAGTCCACTGATGGAACGTACGTTGGCTCCAGTCCCACATAGTCGAGTGGTCAAAGTGGATGAGACGTCCACGCAACGCGCACGAATGCAGTGCATGCGTATGAGGGCCGTGCGCGCCATTCCAGCATCAGCTGGTCTGGTGAATACGAGAAGAACGTGCCTGCCGAGGACGAGGAGGCCGTCCAACTGGACCTGGCCAATTCCGACCTGCAAGTCTACCCGGAAACGCAGCGTGACATCTATTTCGGCGACGACCGTCGAATCTTTCTTCACATGACGAAAAGTGAGCAGTTTCTCGCAGCTTACTTTAGTGACAGTCGACAAGACTAACCATTTGAATTGTGGCAAACAGTTGGCGAACAAATCCAAAGGAATGTCTTTCAGACGAGAGGTTCGCGGCAATTCTTCCTCAACGCTGCACAACCTTCACCAGTCAGACGAACAGTCGGAACGAGTTGCCGCTCGTTCAATCCCAGTAAGTATTTTAGTTCTCCTTGCCAGCATCGAGCAAGGCACACGCGTCACTTCCTCCCAGGTGTCCCAATCGCGCGCTGCTGGCTCAGTTGGCGTTCTACGCTGGCGCCGAGAAGCTGGACGAGAGGCGCTACTCGCTGCAGTTGGACGCCTACCAACTCGACCGCATCGTCTACCCCACCGACCTGTTCGTCGAGTGCGCCGTCTGGCTCTGCCAGTTCGCCGCCGACTGTCGCGAGGTAACCGAGACGCTGTTCTGTTCACACTCGACAAAAAATAGCATCGTCGTTCAGCCGTGCTGGGAGGGCTCGCAGGGGTCGAAGCGACCGGCCGTCGGCAGACGGCTGCTCGTCCAGCGCAGTCTGAGGCTGCGGCTCAACGAGGGAAGCAACCCCAACCCGGGGCCGCCCTCCTTCCCGCTACCTAGCTCCTCCCAGAGCCCCTCAACCGCAGGCGGCTCGCCCCACGGCGACAACGGTGCTGCTCACCGACCACTCAGCGCAGCGATCGCTTCGTTCGCTTCTCTGCTCCTACTCGCAATTGCACGATTCTAGGAACCTCATGTTAAACTCCACGATCTGCCACACTGTAAGTATACGGTGGTATATATTACAGGTGTATACGTGTCTCACAATGTCGCACGAGTGCACGCCAATCTCGTTGCATCGTCGTCTCGTACCGTACCCCCAAGCGAGGAACTTCTTTTTGGCCGATACCGCCCGTGTAGAGAGCGAAATAATCCACTGTAAGGACAGAAGAACGAGCGAGGAGTAAGTGCAGACTATGCTCGCAAAATAACGGAACGATAATCCGTGTGTACTTGAAACAAGCGTGCATAACGTAGGTATGTATAGTGACCGTGGAATAAGAAATGACTAACGTGCGTGCGTGCACAACTCGTATAGCAGGGTAATTCATGATAAACTTGCGGCATACTGTATTATCACAGATGACAGTTTCTCACCCCCAATACACGTATAGCTATGACCGCACCTCCACCCGCTCCATACAAGCGGTCACTTGAAGATCAGATTGCGCTTGGAGTTCTGAAAGAAGTGCAGGAAGTTACACGGCTACTACTACTACCGCCCACAGAAGCTACCCTAAATTGAAGTGGAGGTTCAGTTCGACTACATACGGCAGGAATGAAATCGACAGTGTCAGTATGTGTACCGTACTCGCGCATAGCCCAAACACAATTTAGAGCACACATTTTCGGCAAATAGACGTTTGTTTCGCCTTTCACTTTCGGACAGGCGGGCCAGTCTGATACGTGCATGCACCGGTGGTCAGAAATGCCCAAACGCGCACAGTTGGCTGTGCTAGAGCGTACCCGATTGGGCTCTCGCTGGAAGAATCCGCCGACAGTGGTGGATGCGGCGGTGGCGGGCGCGGGCTTGTGCTGGTGTTGGCGGGGCTCCTTGAGAATGCTCAGCTCGTCCTCCCTGGCCGCGAGGCTCTGCGTCAGCTCGGCCAGGTGCTCCGTCAGACTGCGCATCTGGCGCTCGTAGCCATCCCGCGTCGTGTCCAGCTCGTCCTAGACACACCTCACTAGCTAGCTGGCCCCAGGGTACTTTCTCGCACCCCCCCCCCCCCCCCCCTACACCGAGAGTGGCAATGGTTCCACACCGCCGGTTTGCACAGAGAACAGAATAGGGACGAGGGTGTTAGGGCGGTGAGACGCACGTTGAGCCGCGCCACCTCGGCGCTGTACTTGGCGGCGTCGTGCTGGAGCTTCGTCTTCCGCCCCTCGGACGCGTCCGCCAGCGCCAGCAGCGACACGCACTACAAATCAGCGCCTCCCTCACTCTCCACGTACGTCAGTGAGTGAGTACACTCGAGAGGAGCCTCTCCAGCTACCCACAGTCTAATAACAAAAAAACTAAAGAATTTAGACTTCACCAAACCACGATAAATAATAGGAGACCTTTATCCATCCCAATCCAATCTGCGACCGGCTTCAGTCTGCACTCTGTGTCGAGGGTAGTTTCTCTAAGAAATCCACCATAGCATTTCAGCTTCACCCATTGGAAGTGGTGTTCAGTTAGCCTTCACTTTCCTTTTATACCAACAGCTTCCATTACCTACCCTCCAAAACCGGGTAGTCATTTTAACAGCTTTTAGAATTACAGTAGCCCGTCGAAAACCTTGGGTATACGCGCACGGTGTGTGCGACTGTAGTCTAGTCCCAATGATCGAGTGGCAGTGGCGTGTGTTGTACCTCGTCCTGATAGTAGAGGGCGGTGGAGGCGGCCTCGTGCGTCAGACGGGACATCTGCTCGAATTTCTCCTGGAAGAACCCCTCCACGAGCGCGCACCGGTCGCAGCCAGTCGCCGCGGTGGCGGCGGCGGCGGGCGCGCTGTCCCCATCGCCCGGCGCTGATGACAAACGGTCGGCGGAGACGACGCCGCTCGTCGTCTCGGCCAGGCGGAGCTTCACGGACAGCCGCTCCTTCTCGGCTTCGGCCAAAATCAACTGTTTCGTCAGCGATTGCAACTAAAGCGAACTCGCCGCAGCCGCGAGTGTCCGTCGCGTCTAGCGACTCGTCGCTGCGTGCGCCCACCATTCGTGTTCATAATCCTAGCCCACCTGAGACTTCAACTGGTCTCGCTCCTTCATCGCAGCCGTAGACGCCTCCGCCAACTCGGTGTCGTCCAGTGCGCTTTCCGCTTGGGCAGCGTCGTCCGTCGGTTGCTAGAGCAGAAAGATGCGACACGGAGCTGCGAATGTCGACAAGAGGGCGGCGGACCTGTGCCTCGATCTTGACGGCGAGCATGCGCCTGAAGGGCTCGCAGCTCTGCTGCAGAAGCGCGCCGACGTCCTTGCTCTGGAGCGAGAAGGACTTGAGCGCGCCGTGGAGCGAGTCGTTGACGGCGCGCAGTCGGCGCGTCGCCGTCGGCAGGCGCTGCTCCGATGACAGCTTCTCGGAGAACGCGTCGCGCAAAGCTGCAAAATCGAGCAGTCACGTGAAATTCGGCGCGCGGCCGGGGACGAACCGCCGATGCCGTTGGCCAGCTCGAGAAAGTCGGCGTCGACGGCGAGGGGCAGGGGCTGTGCGGCTGGGAGGCCGTCGCAGAGTTGGGAAAAGGTGTCGAGAAAGCGGGGCAGCTTGCCGTAGAACAGCACCTCGACCGCGGACCGCCATCGGCCGTTCTCCTCGGCCAGCTTGTTGCTGCACCAGCTGATCTCGCACTCCTCCGTCACGCTACATGGGGACGGGCAACAGGACGCATATTCTGACAGTTGACGGTACTGGGCGACTACTTCACCATTTGGCAAAGGCGGGCGAGACGCGATCCCGACAGAAGTCGACTAGCGCCCTGAGTGCCTTCTCCGTTCTCGAGAAGCACTCCAGCAACTAAACTGTCAGCATCAGCAACATCTCGCTTGTCGAGGAGAGCGGCAAACGCAACTCGACAGCGTGGTACAGTACCTACCTCTTTACTGGAGAGATTCTCAGCGGAGATGAAGCAGCGGTCGAGCAGGCTGGCGACTGCGACACCGAGCTCGTCCACGAGCGTCTTGTGCTCGGCCAGCACGGCGCAGTACTGAAACCGCTAGTAGAAATGAGAGACACGCCCAAGCGTGCCGTGGGCAGAGGCGGGGTAGTCGACGACTGACGTCGAGGACTGCGGGGCTGAGCGTCTCCATCGCCTCGTCCCTGGGATAGAGGCGGGCGCGCTGCTGGGCCAGCTCGAAGTAGTGCGCGAGCGAGCGAAAGCCGGCTGCGAGGCACTTCGACAGCTCCTTGGCCTGCCGCTTGCAGCGGTGGCGCAGCGCCAACAACTCGCTGCCCACCACAAAGGACGATGACCGCTGCTGCTGCTGCTGCTGCGGACGCCCGCCAGGCGCGACTGCGGGAGAGGACAGCGCCAGCGCGGCCGAAGCCACCGACGTCGACGACATCACCGAAGCTGCAAGCGCTCTCACTCTTTGCCCAGTCCATCACGGCTTGCCGCGCCCCGGCCAGGCAGACCGCTCAGTTCGGACGGCGTGGTCGAGTCGACCTCGAAGGGATTCAGACTCTTCTCGCCGTTCACCTTGGGCTCGGACTCGGAGAGGGCGGAAGACGACGTGTTCCGCGTCTCGTCGGCGCCGCTGAACGAGCATGCGTCGACAAAACGCGATCGAACCCCCCCCCCCCCCGACCCAAAAAATGTACCCGTCCTCTGCGGCGCCCTGTGGAGCCAGCCGTAGCTGGGCGCTGAGGCGGGCGACCTGGGCGTTGAGGTCGGCGACGCCGTTCTGGTGCTGCTGTCGGAGGGTCGTCAGCTCCTTCTCCAGTCGCGACCGTTCGCGCTCGGACCGGCGCAGCGAGTCGCGCGCCTCCGACAGCTCGCGCTCTTGCGTCTCCTCCAACTCGAACATCTAGACGAGAAGAGCAGACCCAAACCAAGAGCCTCAGGCCGCAGAGAACGACGACGCACACAGCCACCTGCGTGTGTAGCGCTGCATTCTCGGCGATTTTGTTCTGGAGCTCCTCGTGAAAGGGACTCTCCACGGCGGGACTGATGTCCGGGAAGGAGAAGGCCGAGATGCTGCGCGGCACGCCTCCGCCAGCCGACTGCGCTGCCGTTGACGACGACAATCGCTTGGCGAACTGCACGGGTAGCAGCGCGTCGTCGCTCTCGACTGAGGGTAAGGCGCGGAAGAGTCAAGAAAGTACAAGTTTCGTGGAGCGCCGCCTGGGCGAGGGGTCTCCGGGGCCGGGGAGAGCGGGCAGCGCGGCGCCGGTCTCGACCTCCTCCTGAAGGTTCTCGACGCGCCTCGTCAGCTGCTCGTTCCGGAACGATAACGACTCGTTCTCCGCCTCCAGCTGGCGCACTCGGCGCTCCTTCTCGCGACCGTCCGCCTGAGCGAAACGAATTCCTTGAGAAAAAAACATTCCCAAGATGGTGCGTCAAGTTGGGTGCATGCCGTAACTGAGCTTAAAAAGCTCAAGAACATCCCACCCCACGGTGGTTCAGGGGGGGGGGGGGGAAGCATACCACGCACTTTCGTTAGTTCTTAAGAGGCGTTGCACTGAATTTTAAGGAAAAAAAGCAAGGTCACGGATTTCGATGATATTCGTCGCGTACATGGACGAACTATGCGCGCATGTATGCTGCAAATTGTAGCCAAACGGACACACTTTTCGACGAACACTTTAGTCAAAGAAAACGAGATTTCTTGCTACAGGCAGGACAGGTGGTTTTCTGTGTTGTCACTGCATCTGTGGTGACGATGATTCGGTTAGATTTGAACGAGCAGTTTCTCGAAAAGGCACTGATTAGCATCGAACAGTCGGCTTCTCTCTGTTTGTGTGTGGCGCAAAGGCACAACGTGCAACACAGCACCTTGGTTGGCACATGGTACATGTTGCCACATGACGGACATTAGCCAACCAACCCCTACAATTACCCCCGCAGTCCCATGGCTCGGCCGAACGAAACCAAGAAATGAAACGACGGAATTACCCCCCCCCCGGGGGGGCTCATATTATAGTTTTTACGGTAAGATTCACGGTAAACTTCTAAGACGCATAGTCATCATGCCAGTTTCGCAATGTCATTTAAGTAATTTGCAAAACTACCTGTGATTTCGAGTTGGCAGCACGCTCATCGACAACGGCTCTCTTTAGAACGTCCAGCTGAGCACGGACCTGGAGCAAGAAACGAGACGCACTTGGAACTGACACGAACGCGCAGCAGCGAGACATAGACGCGATCGTACTTTTGAATACTCGGCGGCAAGTCGCTGGAGCTTGCTTGTCGATGGATCGAAGCTCACTGTAGAGGACGCAGCGATCGACATTTTTCACGAGCATGCAGCCCACCGAGTAATCAACAGACAATCAAAGTTTACCTTCATTAATCGCTAACGCGCAGAAAGAGCTTACGAACGACGTGCGCTAAAACACGTTCGCTACTGCAAAAGGTTACGCTTAAATGCAGCACACGTTAAATGCAGCACAGGTTGTATATGATAAAGAATGCAGGCAGGTAAAGTATGCAGGCGAGTTGACTTTTGCGGCCTAAGCCTAAGACTAAGCCTAAGCTAAAGCCTAAGCAAAAACCTAAGCCTAAGCCTAAGCAAAGCCTAAGCCTAAGCTAAAGCCTAAGCAAAAACCTAAGCCTAAGCCTAAGCAAAGCCTAAGCCTAAGCTAAAGCCGAATCAGACCAGGCAAGAAAGAAGCAGGGGGGCCAGGGCGGGGGCGGGGGCACGGCGGGGCGAAGCCCAGGGCCAGCCCCACAAACCGGCCGCCGAGGCGTGACGCTCCCCCCCCGTCGCACGCCAACAAAAAAAGATAACCAACGGAGCGCGGCACCCCCCACCTACACGGGTGCGCGCGCGGCGGCGCCCCGTCCGCCCCACCGCCGCCCGCCCACAAAAGGCACACACCGCCGGCCCGCCGGCCAAAAACACCCCCCCCCCCCCCCCCCCCCCCCTAAGCAAAAACCTAAGCCTAAGCCTATGCAAAGCCTAAGCCTAAGCAAAAACCTAAGCCTAAGCAAAGCCAAAGCCTAAGCCTAAGCCCAACCTTAAGCCGAGAAAAAGCCGCGGAAGTCAACTTGCTTGCATACATTACCCGCTTGAATGCCTGCATCCTTTATCACATACAACGTGTGCTGCATTTAACGTGTGCTGCATTCAACTGACACCACTGCAAAACTTGCAGTTCGCTACTGCCTTACGCGCTGCTTAAATTTATTTCTACAGTAATTTTATTTTTTGGAGGGTGGATTTTGCAGAATGAGGACCCAGTTGAACTTTTTGGATCTGGGGCCGCCCAACATTAGGCTACTTCGGAATTGTTTTTGGTCACCTAATCGGTCCATTGTTGACGATTAATAAATAGAAACGGCGCAAAAAAAAGCATTTTTATCCAGAAAAGTAGGTCTGCTACATAGGTGTAACTGGGGTGGGTAGTGTGTAGGTACAGGTCATCCCCACCCCAAGCTTCGGTCGATACTGCGCGAAAAAAAGATCACCCCAGCTTTGGTCGAAACTGCACTGACTGCAGGATACTTTTACCGTGCCAAATGCGCTCTCTGTGCACTGTGAGGCGTTTTTAAGTCCTGTGAGCAGTATTTATTGTCCGAATATTAAAAATTTCGACCGTGGCGCAGAATTTTACGCATCTACAGACCATTTTTGAGTCTCTCGAGCGCGTTTTCAGCCAAATATTCAACAAAATTTTGCATGCGTCGCTGTGTTTTCAGCATACACAAAGCATTTTCTAGGTCATTATTGAGGCTGGAAAACGAGATATTGTATCCCCACCACCACTTAGCCCTTCTCCCTTTCCCATCTAGATTTCCGGGGAGGGGGGGGGGGCTCAAAATCAAAAAAAAAATTTTAATTTCCCTCATAATTTCTTAGTACGCATGAACCACTTATACGGAAGAAACCAGTGTATGGATAGTGAAGTGCGAGTATGCCTTTTACGGGTGCCGGGTCAATTCGCCAATAGAAAAATTTGGTAAGAAAAATTATATGTTGCGTACTTTTCAGATCCAAGCGTTACTCAACTCAAACTTAGCTTCTTGCTTGAGTTTAGGCTTAGGCCTAGTCCTTGTAATTTCTTACGCTAAGCTGCTCTTTTTTGGCACATTGGCCCAGAACCCTATCGGATTGTGTTTCAGCAGGTTTTCTAAAACTGGCTTAAATATCGCTAACGACTAAGATTCTTACGACAAAGTGAGTTGTTTACTGTAATCCTGCTCTACAAAGGAAAACGCATGTCACTGTAGATACGGTTTGTTTCTGGTCGATCTAGTACCCTCATGCCAAATGGGCAGTAAGGTGCAACTTGATAACGTTTCGTGTACTGTATGTATGTTGCATACACACATGTGTTTCCCGCGTACGTTTTAGTATACGTGCATATTGCACAGTGTCCTAAAGGAAATCGCTGCCTCAATACATTTCGTTCCATATAGGGATACATACTGTACATACCTGCTGCCATACATGGTACATACATACATACATACATGCATACTGTACATACAGTGCTGCTGCGAATGTACAAGATATCCACCTCGGCTGAGTCGTCAACAGGCGCGATCGACTCCACTGCAACTGGCGACGCGGAGCCGAAATCCGGCCCGATTGCGACAGGCCGAGATGGTGGCCCTCTCCCACACACCCGCTGGCCAACGTACCTAAGCGCAGCTTCCCGCAGCGATGAGCGCGATGCAAGCTGCTGAACGGCACCGATTCACGCAGCTTTCCCACCAAAACTGGTCGGCGGATACGCTTCATCGTTGGGGGGGCAGCAGCTCTGCATGGCGCGACCTCACGAGCTCGCTTTTCATTTGCCACTTTTTGGACCCTCAAAAGTAGACGATGCTGCTCGTGCACAACGGCGCCTCGTGCGCCCAGGCCCGGAAGACGGTGAAGGTGGAGGCGACCGTAGACTACGCCCACCTGCTGCTGCGAGCCGACGTCGGATTTACGGTTGTCGTTTCGCTTCTATTTTTTTGTTCGGGTCGTGAGTGCGCGTGCTCGGCGTCCCGGCGTCATCGTTTGCCCGAAAATTTCTCATGGCCGCGCGCTGCGCTTTTATCGGCCTGGAATCCTTTTGAAGCGACGATGGACGCGCGTTCTCCCAGAGGAATTCCGAGACGACCTCGATCGCGTTTTCCGCGACAGCGTTCCGAACGTCTCCGCGACCGAATCGGCAGCGCCGTTCGCTCGTCGGCGCGCCTTTTGACGACGCGTACTGTAACCGTTCTCAAGCAAGACCAAATATGTAGTTGTCTGGGTTGCGGTGTTCTGGGTCGCTTGAACCTGCAGCCGTCGTCAGCGTCGCGAACGACGTTCGCGAGTTGTGAGTCTTGTTGATGGGTCAGACAGAAGCGGACGACGGGGCGTCCCCTGAGTGATGGTCGGCTGTCGGAGACTCGCCAGCGCCGCCCGTCGCCGGTCCTCTCGCGGCCGACAACGCTTTGACGCGCCGTTTACGCCGCCGACTGTCGCTTGTATATCAACGGAGATTTGTAGTGATCGCGTTGTATTAGGGCGATCGGAGGGGGCGGCAACGGCGGAGCGGCGCCGATTGGCGCGCGCGCCCGGCGACGCGGACGCCGATTGGCCGCTGGGCGTGTCTGGGAGTTACGAGAGAGGCGGTGATTGACGACGACACGGTCCCGCCTCCAGTTGATATAGTGGCGCCGTTGCCTGCCTTCGCGTTCCTCCCGGGCGAGCGAGGCGCGCGCCGTGAGGACTCGCTCTTGACATATTGTGGAACTGACGGCCGGACGACGGCGAGGGGCGCGAGAGGAGACTGTCAATTTTGATCAGCGGCCGCCCGCAGAAGTGGCAGCAGCAGTACACCGGCGCGCCGCCGTCGCTGCCCGCCGTCGCCGCCGTCGACGCGTCGCCGACGACAAGACGAGGACGCCGACGACGAGCCGCCTGGCCAGCCGTAAACCGATTGGACGTGCCACACCGAATTTGTCGCCGAGTGGGCATTAATCCGGGCGCTGGACATGACGTCGAATCAGCCAGTAAGACGTTCTTTACCGCCTGCCGCCGCTACCGCGCGCGCGCTTCGTCTTCCCCGCCGCGCAGCCGACGCCGACGCCCCGGCACAGGCCCACCACTGGCCGGCTGTCGGCGCGCGCCGCATTTATCACTGACACGCTAGGGCAACTGCAAGGTGCTTATTTACCTAGCCGTATCAATCGCGGTGGCAGGAGCAGCGACGACGACGACGACGACGACGACGACTGCGTCGGCTCGTCGTAAACGCCCTGTCGGCGTCGTCGTCGTCGCGGCTGACGAATGGCCGTCAGCGACAGGCGGCGGTCGTCGACAGGCATCGGCGGGCCGCGGCGCACTTCTTGACAATTGATACGACGACGCTTATCCGTCAGTTCGACGAGAACGCAGCCGCTCCTGCCGTTTGTTTACCTGATTTTGGCAGCTTGTCTCGTGCCGCGGACGGCGCGCCGCATGGGCCGTCACTCAAGCCGCTCGCGGGCCTGTCAGGCCAAGAAGGAGCCGAAGACGCCCACGACGCCGCCGACTCGGCCGCCGTCTTTGACATACGATCCACATAAATTTGTTCGATCCTTTCTTTCTTTCTTTCCCGCCTATCCCGGCCGCATTTATTCGGCTGCTAGCCCGCTGCCGAGCTTCCGCGCTCGCCGCCGCACTGCGCCTCTGCAGCAGCACTGATAGACCGGCCAGTCGGCCCATAGTCGCGACTCTGCAGCGACACCAAAATTGAGAGTGACCTCGCTGCCAGTTCGGATTAGCCTACACGTCAAGTGGCGCTACGGGCGCAGCGCGCCCATTGCGCCGCTCTTCCTCGCTTGCTGCCGCCGCCGCGCACATTCGTCTCACTGCCGACGAGGCAGCGCTTGTTGCTGTTGTTTGTGGTCGGCGTGACCACAACGTCTACTCGGTCCTTCTCTCGTTGCAGTTCGACGACGCCGACGGCTCGACCAGCTTCGGGCACCAAGTCGGCTATGGCGGCGCTGAAGGCGTCCCGTCCAGCTCGTCTGCGATCGGCATGTACGCCAATTCCTCGTTTGTCGCGCCAGGACAGGTCGCCGACGACCGAGACGCCATCTACAAGTCGGTGACCATGACGCTGTACTGAGAGTGCCGATGCCGACGACGCCTGGTTTCGTTGCAGCCACCCGCTGCACCCGCTACTCGTGTGCATCTTCGAGAAGTGCGAGCTGGCGACATGCGCGCCCAGGTGCCAGCAAGGCCAGCCCTCCAGTCAGACTGATATTTGCTCTGCGAAGAGCTTTCAAGAAGACCTCGAGCACTTCAGGCAAGAGGTGAGCTCATTTGCTTCGTTTGTCGTCTGTGCGTTGATTGAATGTGTGCGTGACTGTTTGTTCTCCTTCTAAACTTGCGTCGCCCGTTCTGACTGCGGTCGCTGCGGTGCTGCCGTTCGATTGCGACAAACAATGAGGGCATTGTGCGCGCGGCGATGATACGTCCGTCGTCAATCGCCGCCCCGCGGCGGCTGACTTTGGAACGCCGTTCTCCTGTGGCGCTCCTGTTTTTTTGTCGGCGCTCGCCGCCAAAAGAGCGCGCGGCGCGGAGATGATCCAGACGCCGTCGGCAGACAGTCTCCCGCCGGTGGATTCCACCCTCCGCTTTGCCTCTTTCTTTGCTCTGCGCCGAGACGACCACGACCGACCGCAGACGACGTCTTTTTCCCTCACACGCACATGCCGACCCCACCCAGTAGCGTTCCAACTCCCGCTGAGTCTCCAGATGAGATTCGTCGTCGTCGGCCGCAAAAAGTCAGCGGCTATTTTCAAAACCGTCGACCGTCCACGGAGCGGGTGGGGGGGGGGGGTAGTAGACGGCCGACAGCAGCCGAGACGACGGCAGGCGCCGGCCAAGCAATCCTAGCGCAGATTAAGAGAAATTCACCGGTCAGCGGCGCAGCTAATCGGAAGCGGCTCCCTTTCGCTTGCCCCTTTTCTTTCCGCCGTTTAAGGTAATTATTTCTTGGGCGAGGAAGCATAAGAAATGCTCTTGAAGGGGCTAGGCAAAACTGATAGGCCGGCGGCATCGTCCTATCAAGACACTTTTATGGGGGCCGCCTTCTTTATTGACTTTGAAAGACGGCAGGCGGCGCGAAACAAGGCGCCGAGCGTCGCACGACACAATCGGATGCGCGGACGCAGGGAACCGACAAATTGACTCGCGCTCTTTTCACGATCACCCGCCTGCCGGTCGGCCGTTCACGCCCCGTCGGTGTCGCGTCTGCGTCAACGGCGTCTGTCTCTGACAGGCGTCTTCTCTCGCCGACTACCGACGCCGACTCCCTCCGTTCACTGGACGGCAGGCAGGCAGCCTGTCTGCGCCGACTAATTTACAGTTGTCTCTCTGCTGTAGTCAGTCGCCGTCTTTTCTTCCAACCTCGACTCCCCGTTGTCGTCGTCTGCCACTGCACCGCCCGCCGGAACCTTGCCGCAGGCTTGTCGCTGGCGCTGCGCGCGCGCGCGATGCCATCTCGTTTGCGTCGCCGCCGCCTCGCTTCTCTGCCGCTCAGTGCCGCTGCACGACGACGCCGAATCATGAAGCGCGCGCCGCGCATACGCAGAGTCGCGCTCTCGCTCGCTCTCTCTCACTCTCTCTCTCTGTCGTCTGTCGACACCGCAGCCGTCGCCTGTCGGCAGCGGGCGGAGAATCCATGATCGTCGTTTAAACAGTGGCGAGGCAAGGCAAGAGGGATAATGCGCGGAAACCCTGTTACCTGTCGGTGCGCTGTCGCTTTGCGGCGGTCGCGCCGTGGCGCCGTTGTGCACGGCCGCGCGACGTCGTCGTCGCGCCGTCGTCGTTGTGGCGGGTTTGTCGGCCTGTCGGCGGCGGGAAGGACGGGGGAACGGACACAGATTAACGATAATGAACTTGATTGATCGGGCCGTTCCTGCAGAGGAACGCTGCGCCTCGTGGGGCCGGGCCGATCGCCTCTCCGCGACCGCACTCCGACGCGACGGTCGCGTCGGCCGTGGCCGTTCCAGTCTCTCTGTCACCCGGTCGACAGTCGACACCACAAACGAATTTACGAGATCATGACACCCTTTGTAGGCACACGGCACGCAACGCGCATTTGAATTTTTTCGAGCAGAATGAATGTTTATGCTGATTTCATCAATCTTTGACGACGCACATTGTTGCAGGTGCAAAATCAAAAGCCCTTCTACACACCGAATCCAGAGGTCGATCAGTTGGTGAGTCGCTTGTTTCCGGGACTGTCAAGAGGCCATGTGTCCCGCGCGAGCCAGATTTTTTTGTAGATCATAATAATGAAGGTGTACCTAGAGCAGAGCAGCGTACATTGTAGTTCAGTCGCGCGTGTATGTGTGCGTGTTCGTCGGTCTGTGTCGGCAGCGGCGGGGATTAATTACAATGTCGGGGGTTGCGTGGGGTGTGGTGTGCGTGGCGCAAAGGGAGCCGCTGCCGTCAGCGGGCCGTAACGCGTCGTCCGCTCGGCCGGGCCGAAAATACGGCGTCGGCGGCGGCAGCAGCGCCAACGACGGCCCGAAGGCACGTCACTTTCGCTCCATTGTCGCATTCTCGCGCTGCTCGTTCGGCGCGCCCGGGCCCCGATTCATCGGCGCAGTCAGCTCGTTTGAAAGCTCCCATCAATATTAGGGGGACTGACTGTGACGCTTTGGAGTGCCGGCTGACTGACGACTGCAAGTGACCACGCGCACCACCCCCCCCCCCCCCCGACCGACAGTTTCTGCACTCGGGAAACAAATGGCCTCTTGACGGACGCTCTTACGCACAGTTTTCTCGGATTTTTGTGACTGAATCGTTCCTTCTTTTAGATGGTCCAGGCGATACAAATACTTCGACTGCACCTGCTCGAACTGGAAAAGGTCGGTGAACCCTTTGATTTCAGTTCCACAGCACAGCAGTACTTGCATTGTTGCACTTGAGGTAAGTCGCCCAATTTACGCTCTGCGAACAGTCACACATCTCGAGTACTCGAGAGCTGTACACCCACACAGCAATTTATTCGCTGCCGGCGCCGTCAGCGCGACCCAACTCTCCGATGCCTTTGTGCTTTCAATCAATCACTTTGATGCGGGACTCACTCAGCGCAATACGGTCACGTGAAGCACTGCCGCCTGGAGTAATCTCGTTTAGTGGTTTCTCTCCTTGAAAAATAGTATGCAAACAAACACCCAGCGTCTCGGCGCCTGTGGTTTCCGGAGGCGCCATGCCGCCGACTCGGCTGGGCTGTTTTTTGCCCTCACCGGCGGCGCGCCTTCCGCCGGCGCGCGCGTGCCGCTCATGAACCGTTGCAGGCGCGCGCGCGCGCGCGTGCGTGCGCGTCGGCCGCAGCCGACAGCCGGTTAGTTAGACGGCGGCGACGACGACGACGACGAGGACTGCCTGTAGCAGGCGTCGTCAGTCTGCGGCGGCCGCCGCCGCCCTTACCGCCGTGTTGGAAAGAGGGCTGCGCGTCGGCCGAGACGACGGACAGAGAGAAGGAGGGTATAAAGCGAACAGTCGTAAACTTTGCCAACCGCCACCGCTGACGCCTGCGTCGCGTCGACAGAGAGCGGGCGCGCCGCCGCCCGCCCGACCGCCGCGCGTCGTCGCCCCGACAAGGCCGTCGGCGAGCGCCGACGCGCCGACGTCGCTATGTTTCAGAAAGAAATGTATTAGGGGTGTTCCGTCTGACAGATGCGACTTTTATTAGCAATTTCGGACTCAACTCGCAGAGCGTCTGTTACAGGAGTGCTTTGTTTATGGAGATGCGGCGCTGAGAGGGTTCGTCATCCGGGCAGGGTGCTGCTGAGTAGTCGGCTCGTCGTCAGGGACTGACCGGGCGTTCGGTTGTTGTCGGAAGTCGGCGACGGCCGCGAGAGCCAATATTTTCTAGCCATTCCATGAAGCGGGCCCGGCTTGGCGGCTTGCTGGGAGCCGCTCCTCCTCTCGAGTTGATATCAACCATGAAATATTAAAAAGCGTCGTCTTTGGGGAGTCGACGGATTGAGCTCGCGGCCGGCCGACGGCCATCCGTCTCCAGCGACCCACCGCCACCGCCTCCTTCTACCAGAGGGATCTCTTTCATCCACTCTTCAAACCAAGCGCCCAATAACCCAGCGCAGACGTCGGGGCACAAGAGGCACAATCTCTGCATGTGTCGGCGGTATACGAAGTTTCAAATCGCCGATTTGCCGGAGTCGATTGGACTGTCCTCCATGGACAGCGACAACGAGTTCAGGGTGTGGACTAGGAGCGACGTGGCCGTGGACGACGAAGGGTTAGCTGCTGTCCGAAGCGTCGCCAAAGAGACCTATCAATATTCGATAGAAGCGCCTGCTCTCTGCCCCGTATTTTCTCGCCCGTCGGCTGGCCATTTGTGCTCGCCCTCGGCGCCGGCCGCCGGCCGCCTACAGCACCATATTGGCAGGGTGGAGGAAGGGCGGCGGCGCGGCTCCGTCGGTCGGCGAAAGCCATAAAGTCAAAAAGCTTCAGGAAAGCTTCTTCAGGCCGGCCGTCAGCCGTCGTCAGCCCACTCGCGCCGAGAGAGACAAACATTTGTTTCGACGGGCGCTAGGCCGCTCGTAAATTTCTGGGGGGCGGCCGATGGAAGAATTGATTACTTTATTGCCGGCGGGCGGCGCGCTGACACTGAACGACTACCACGCGTCTACGCTTGTACTTCGAGCAGCGAACTCGACAAACGAGCAGGCACACACACACACGCACATACGGACGCAGTCTCCTCTCTTTCACAGGTTCACTTCCTTCATTTACAGGTTCACGAGCTCTGTGACAACTTCTGTCAGCGGTACATCGAGACGCTAAAGGGGAAGATGCCCGTCGACCTGGTCGTCGAGGACAGCCGGCCCACGGACACGCCAATGGCCGGCACTCCGTACTGCGGCCCCGGCTCGCTGGCCAGTCCCACGACGCCCGGCGGCCCCATGACGTCACCACCCCTGTCTCTCACCACTCCCCTGACGCCCATGCACCCTCCTCCTCCGCATCAAGGGGGCCAGCAGCCGCCGCAGCACCAGATGGCGCCGCCGCATCCCGCCCACTCCATGGCGCCCATGTCGAACGTCGCCGGTCCTTTTTTAGGGCCTTACGACCCGACGCCAGTGACGGTGTCGGCTTTTGATCAGGTCGGCTTTTGCTTATTAGCGTACTTGGTTGACTGAGGGGTTCGGGATTAGCACACCGCTTTGTGTGTTACTGTATCGTTTGTGTATGGAAGAGGACGGAGGAGGAAAGAGGGCCGTGGGAACCCTCTCCTCGTCTGTGTTGTGCGTGCCTATACGTAAACGAGCGGCGTATCGAGTTCGTAAAGGGGCGGCAGGGGTCAGCAGAAAGCGGCGTTTCCTCCGTCGGCAGAAGTGCGCGAGGGAAGCTAAGAAGTGCGCAGCCGAGCGCGCTTTGTGTCCGTCTCGCGTTTCTCCCCTCGCGCGCCCTCGGCTGCGGCTGTGTGCGGCAGCCCAACTCGGCTGCGGCAGGCGTCGAACAAAGAGCCCGAGCGGGAGCAGGCGGCGGCCGGCAGGCGAGCATCGGCGCGTTGTAAAGGCGGCGGGTAACGGATGGCTTTCGTCTGCTGGCTGCCCAGGCGCGACAGCTGTTCCCACCGGCACTCGGCCGCTTTCGCCCTCTAATCGCTACATGGAGGGAGGGGGGGGGGGGCGGTGTCGGTCTCGTCGCCGGTTCTGCAAAAAATCGGACGCCGTTCCACCCGACAACATGACGCTCCGTTAAGCGGAGGAAGCGCGGGCCGCAAATGAACCAGAAACGACCGGTCGTTTCTGGTCCGTTTCACGGCTCTCAGTGTCCTTGGGCCGAGCTTATTGTAAAGTGGGGCGGGTTGCGCGCGGGCTCGCGCTCTTCGCGTATCGCATAATGGGCGCGAATGAGCGCATAAATCGAGGCGCCTTTGTGGCCTCTGTTGCGAGTCAGACCTAGCGGGGCTTCTCACGCATTCGTAATGAGCGCCGCCCGACCGCCCGCCCGTCCGACCCCACCCCCGCCCCGTCAACCGTTCCCAGAGGCAGCGCCGACTTCCTGTCTTTGTTTGCACCACGGCGGGCAGGGCGGCCGGGTGGGCGGTGGCCGCGACCGGGGACAAGTAACACCAAGAAGCGCGAATTTACGACCGATTGAATCATTGACTGCACGCCGCCTGACAGACGACGGGGTCGGTGACAGCTCGGCGTGCTCGGCCAATTGGGTCGACTCGCCGAGGCTGGCACCGATCGCCTTTGTGGCTGCTGACGAATGGACTGCGTGTTGCATTGCGTGTTCGCAAACAACGACTGGGCGGCGGCGGGGCGGGCGTCACCTTTATCCGTGCATCTAGACTGTAGCTGTGTGTGGGTGTGTGTTCGTCTGCGTACGCGGGGGGGGGACTTCTTCGGAAGCTAAACAACGTCAGCGCACACAAAACGACTCGATTGAGAAAGGACGCACGATCGAGGTACAGTACTGCAGAGTTCACTGTAATTGCAGATGCCTCCCACGTCCGGTGAATCGCCGCAGTCGATGCCGCTAACGGCGACTGGCC
The DNA here is from genome assembly GCA_030248085.1 of Paralinhomoeus sp. GSCO2_6. Lineage (NCBI taxonomy): Eukaryota > Metazoa > Nematoda > Chromadorea > Monhysterida > Linhomoeidae > Paralinhomoeus > Paralinhomoeus sp. GSCO2_6. The sequence goes on from JASAMY010000194.1 coordinate 48,316, forward strand.
TGGCTCCCTCGTACGGAGCGGAAATGGCCGTGCAGCAGCAGCAGCAGCAGCAGCAACAACAGCAGCAGCAGCAGCAGCAGCACGTGGCGGCCATGAGCAACGGACAGTCGCAGCACAGGCCGACGAACGCCTCCTCCGTGCCGCCCTCGGCGCTCGCGAGCAGCCGCGTCGTCTGCACACCCCCCGAGGCCGACGAGAAGAAGACGCCCCTCTCGGCCGCCAGTGCCGACCACGTGGCCAGCTTCAACCCTTCCTCTCAGGCCAATCTCGACTGCATCTCCGAGTCCGGTGAGCGGAGTTCTTTTCGAGGGGTTTCTGCTGCACTAGGCCCTGTTTGCCCCACCGCTCTGTACCGTCATACCGCTGGGAGAGTCTTCCTGGACCGTGTTCTGCTGCTGCTGCTGCTTCGTTTGGCGTGCGTGCTCGTGCTTGATTGCATTTCGCTTCAGCGCCTGTATTTTGATTAGTCGGATCGGCCCGTTCCGGTCGCTTTTCACTTAGAGGGCGGCGGCGTCGACTCGGCCGCTAAAAGCCGCGCGGGCGCCGGTCGCCGCGCTCCGCACGGGGAATGGCTCGCTTTTTCATGCCGCGGCCTGGCCGAGAGGCCCGACGACAACAAGACGCCGCCGACGCCCTAATATTGGCTCCGGCCCTCGTCTAATGTGGAAAATGGAAGACGCAATTTCAAAGATGGACGGACAGGCGTCGTCGACCACTCTACCGTACTACTCGCCTCGCCGCCTCGAGCATCTTGCCGATGTACCTTGAGGCGATCGCACTAGCGCTGACGACCACGCACCGCTTCGCTTCTCCGCATCTCCGTGTCCTTGCACTTTGCATGCATCGTTCAGACGGACTCGGCCAGCGACACAGACGGTTTGACGCATACAGTAGATCATCGACACTCCCAGTAAAGATCGGGTCCATTAAAACGTGTAAAGAGGAAAGCGAGCGCGGGGCATGCTTGTCGTCGTCGTTGTCGTTGTCGCCGTCTCTGTCGCACGCGTTGGGGGAGCTAGCCGGTTGAAGGAGGCGGACGGCGCGCTCTTCAGGCGACCTGAGCATCGGCAGCGGCGGCGAGGACGACCTGCTCGACGAGGACGGCGCCAAGGACGGCCGCAAGAGCTCCAAGAAGCGCGGCATCTTCCCCAAGGTCGCGACGAACATCATGCGCGCCTGGCTCTTCCAGCACCTCACGGTCGGTGGCGGTGCGGAGCTCGCTCTCGCTTCACTCCCGGCCCGGAAGCGGCGCTCTCTCTTCCTCACGCCGCCGCAACCACACACACATATACGCTAACCGTGCCGTACGGTGTCCGCTACTGGCGCTGCGCTTGGGTCTTGCGGCATCGCGTCGTGCGCGCTCTGGTGGACTTGGTGGGGGGCGGTCACGCGACGCGCGCTCACTTTCCTCTGACTCCTCCTGGACGCACGAGACTCGACACAGCCTCGGGAGCGGCCGGCAGTCGGTCTAAGTAGACGTAAGGAAGAGGCGTTGCAGGCGAGGAGCTGAGCGGGGAGGGAGGGCGCGAGTCGGCGCGCAGCGGCGGCAACCTCTCGAGCGCGTCCGACCCCGCCGGCACGGTGCGCAAGGTGCCCAAGGTCTTCTCCAAGGAGTCGACCACGAAACTCAGGACCTGGCTCTTCCAGCACCTCTCGGTCAGCGGCCTACTGTAATTCGCCAGTGCCTAGCCTGTCGGCGGGCGGTCGTCGCGCGATGAGGAGTCGACGCACTCATTGGCCATTCATGACATGACAGCCGGCGCCGTCGCCCTGTGTCGCGCGCTACATAGACATACATACATGCGTCCCGTAGGCCCACACAATGTGCGCGCGCGCGTACGTGTACGTCGTCGCGCGGGATGACTGACTATTCAGCGCCAAAGCAAATAAATTATCCCGGTCCATTTGACTTCGTGTCGAGGGCGCCGGCCGCCGTCTGCGGCGTGCGCGTATAGGGCGGGCGCATAAATTACAGTATCTGAGGGCGGACGGCCTTGGACCGAGCGCGCGCGCGGCTCTCATTAACTTGTCGCTCGCTTCCAGCCGGGCCGGAGGGCGGGGGGGGGGGCGAGCGGATTAGGTGCTCCTGCTGACGCATTGTCGACTCGGAGTCGGCGCGCTGCGCTCTCAAGTACACGTGGAGCGCGTGTAATGCAGCCGACGCCGCCGCCGCGTGCACCGACTTCAAAGCTTTGTGGCTTCGCGGCTGCGGCGGCGGCATCCCTTTGAAATCGAGCCGCCGCCTTTTGCTGTACGGGTGTGGGGGGGGGGGGCGCTGGGGCGTGCGGTCCTCGTCGTCACCGTCGTCGTGCCTACCGTAGCGCAAACAAACCACTCGAGCGTGGGCCGTGTTTGCACAACTTGGTCGCCGGCGCCGCTGCGCGCGGCGGCTCTGCGCCTGTCGAGAGAATGATCGAACGACACTTTCTGAGGTTGCCGAAGCAAACAGGAATCGCCTCCTGTCAAAGACGCGCCGCGCGCGGCCTCTTCTGTCCTGGATGGCCAAGGGTGGGATGGGATTACCGTCTTAAGGCGGTGGGATCATCGCCGCGCAGGCAAAACATCGCCTCGAGCGCATGCACGCACGCACGTGCGCACAGTAGTACAACAGATCACTTCTGTACACTGTCGCCTCTAATCTGTGTACCATGGCGCTTTCTTTGCAGCACCCCTACCCGTCCGAGGAACAGAAGAAGCAGTTGGCCGGCGACACGGGACTGACCATACTGCAAGTCAATAACTGGTGCGTCCTTCGTCCTTTTACATTGTGCATCTTCCAGCGGATTACTGTAGAGGCCGCGCGCATGTGCGAGCCGCGCGACGCGTTTTCGCCTCCCATATTGTCGGTAATGGGCAGCAGTTGGTGGGCACGCTTGGTCGCTCCACTGGACAATTAGTATAATTGTATCGCGGCGCATATCCATTTGCATAATCCCCCGGCGCCCTCGCAACCGACCCCGGATCGCCGCCGCGACGCGACCCACCCACCGCGACCCAGTACCGTAGCTAGCATCTGCGCTGTTGACGCGCAGCGAACGTCGACCGGCGGTGTCGACGTCCGTCTCGGCTAATGGGCGTCGTCGTCGTCGTCGGAATTGACTGCAAAAGAAATCGGCCGTGGCGCAATGTTCGGCCGGCCGAGCCCAGGTGATCCATCGTGCTCGCTGGCGGGTGTCGCTCAGCGGCCGAGTGAGACAAAAGGCCGTCCGAGCTGCGGCCGCTCCGGCTGGTTGCTAGGACCGCGGCGGCGAGCCGAATGCCTCCTGCCGTCGAGAGGCGGCGCCCTCCTGATGAATGGACCGCAGCTGCCAGTGCGCGCGCCGCAGTCGCCTGCGCATCTGTTCGCTTGAAACGGTCCTCGTCGTCGCCGCCGCCGCCGCCGCCGATTCCACGGCCAGCAGCAGCAGCAGCAGCAGCGCCGCGCCGACGCGCCGATCCATCATGCGCGCCTGCCGCCGACGCCTCGGACGCCTCCCGGTCCAGCTCGCGCGCCCTCCGCCCGGCTACGGTAAAGCCTGGGAGAGGGCCGCCCGAATAATGGACTGACACTAGTTTTGGACAGAGACAGACCGATCAAATCTGCGAGTCGTCTCCGGGGAACGGCGGGGCCCCACAGTCGGCGGGCGGCGGTCAGGCCAGAAATTGAGAGTGAAAGGCTCCCCCTAGACGGCGGTCGCGAGCTCAGTAACTGCCACATTGTCACAAAATTGCGGTCATCGCATCGACCGAGAGTGAGACGAGTCCCTCGCGACACTTAGCGGCGAGGAAGGAGCCCTCATGGCCGACGAGATGGAAACGCACGCGCACGCCTGCATACAGACCCGACACATACATGGCGGCCATCGCGTAGCCTTCAGGTTCATCAACGCGCGCCGTCGCATCGTGCAGCCCATGATCGACCAGAACAACCGGGCGGGCAATCGGTCGGTCGTGAACGTCTTCAAGAGCCGTCGGCGCAAGTCGAGCGGCCACAGTCCCGGCTCCTCGCCCGTGCCCAACCCGTACGGCGTCGAGAACGGACTCTCCGCCTACTCGGCGCAGGCCGCCTCCGACTTCTACCGCGCCAACGTCTTCCAGCCCTACGCCGCCGCCGCTGCCGCCGCCGCCGGAACCCCCTTCGGCGCCCACGGGTACGTCTAGTCGACCTCGATTTGTCGAATGCCTCAATTGGTCGCTTGCTAGCTGCTACAAGTAGCATTCAACTTTGTTGAAATTCTCAAGTGAAATTGCGTTGAACGCCAGGTACGAAGTACGTACTTGTGCATCGTGTAGGTCTACGTACAAGTATAGCGTGTTGTATGACCTACGCATTTTTACATTGTAGGTACGTACACATTGTACGTAAGTTCGCCTGGTACGCGTTGAGATAAAGGATGTAGGTACGTCGACTTTGATGCAGCCCAGTTCGTTTTATCGATCGTAAAACAATGGCGGCTGCGTTGCGCTTGCACAGACGTGTAGACTGTAGCGAGACGCGCCGTCTTGTTTGCAGGGGAATGCTGTTGCCGAACCCGATGATGATGTCGACGACGTACCAGCAGGCTGCGGCTCAGCACGCCGTCGCGCAGCACGCAGTGGCCGCCCAGGCGGCCGCCGTCTACGCCGGTCACCACCACGTCGACAGTCTCGCCGCTCAGGTGGCCGGCGCCGGCGGACAGTACCCCTGAGACTGACGGACACACTCGTCGCACGCGGAACTGAGAACTTCTCTTCCAAGCGAGACCACTTACTCGGTCACACTCTAAGCACACGAATCAAAAGCAGGACGGTGGCGGGAGACGTGACGAGCGGGGCGTACCGGGGACCAGCCTCTCTAGAAGCTGTACAGTCGGCGTATGTAGCTAGTCAGCACCTCCTCGCCACACTGATTGTACCGTAGCTGCTCGCCGACAAGCAATTAGCGGATGACAATACTTCCCTCGCTCTCCTTGACAATCTGTTGCTGCTGCTGCTGCTACTGCGCACGCGCGGGCTTCGTTGTCGTTGTCGTGCTTTCGTTCTTTCGTGCGTTGGCTCGAGACCCTCTCCAACACAAGCATTTGTCGCGTTTTTATGCGTATGTCCGCGGTGGTCGTTTCGGTTTCACAGCCATGACCGCGCATGCCAGTTCGGAGACAGTGTACGACCGGCGGTTGAGCCGCGTGATCGGTGTCGACTTTGTATAGGGAGTGCGCGTTGTCGTCGTCGTCGCCGTCTCTTCTCCTTAGGTCGTGGCTGCCGGATACGCACGCACACTGTTGTGAATGGCGAGAATTATTTTATTGACCACAAACACGTGGAGTGCATCGATCCGTACATACCGAAGAACACACTTTTACGCCTCGGCATACTCTAGTATACAAAAGAGTATTTTCACTGCGTCGATGTTCAAACATAGTCGAAACAATAATTCAGGGCCGACTTAGATTTCGATACAACAATTCTCGGCTGAGTTAAATTATTCTAGTTAATATTTCAGCGCTATTTCGCTTGTTCAACGTACCGATTCCGGCCTGAGTCGAACCTTGTCATAAGCAATGTATAAAAATCTAACTTATCGCAAACAAATCAAAAATTGCGCGCCTACCGTATTTCTTAATTTGGCGACAGTATTTATGACTTCATTAGGATCCTGCCACAAAACGTTCTATTTAATTTAAAAAGTCGAAAGAATCGGTACTTTTTGTTTGAATTCAAAAGCTCACGTGAGTTTCAATATTTCGCCATTGTTTCAGGCGCTTGTCCGTCGAATGGGGGCCATGAAGCGGCGGAGAGATGGCCAGATTTCCTGCAGCAAAGCCGTGGTTCGAGAGGCGAGGGCCGCCGTCGACTATTGGCGGCCGCGTACGCATCCGTGGATTCGGTTCTTCTTTCTCTCTCACCTGCACGCCGACCACACCGAGGGTCTGACGCCGGACTGGCGCGTCGCGCCCATTCACTGCTCGCCGGACACCGCGAGGCTTCTGCCCGTCATGTTTCCTGGACTGGCGCCGGAATTCGTGGTCTCATTGGAGCTCGAAAAGTGTCACACACTCGTCGAAGGAGCGTTCGAGCTGCGAGTGACGCTGTTCGACGCGAGGCACTGCCCGGGCGCCGCCATGTTCCTCCTCGAAGGTGAATTTGGCGCCGTGTTTGTGACCGGCGACTTCAGAGCTGACGAGCAGCTCTGCAGACTGGATTCCGAGTCTTGGAAGCGCGTCTTCGAGGTTGGAGACACTTGGCAGCGGCGCCTTCTAATTTTTTTTTTAGTTTTTTTTTTGTTTTTTTTTTAAATTTTTTTTTGCCCAATGCCCAATTGCCCAATGCCCAAAAATAAATCTGCCCAAAAAGCGACATCTGATTTGGAGCGCCATAACTCTCGGAATCCTCAACCGAATTCGACGATTCTTTTTTCGGACAAAATCCCAAAGTCTAGAGCATAAGTGTTCCAAATTTCGTAATAATCCGAAAAAGGAAACGAAAGTTATTCAAAAAAGAAATGTGATAATTTAAAAAAAAACACCCTATATTATCCCATTCAGTTGTCATGTATACTTTTGCAGTATTTCAGCTGGAGTTTCTGCGGCTGTATTTCGACAACACGTACTTTTCGTGTAATGAAGAATTCCCCAGCAGGGAGGATGTCACTGAAGAAATTGTTGACTATATACAGAAGGCTGATCCTTATGTGGTAGTGGTGGGCGTGTACAAAATTGGAAAAGAGGATTTGCTACAGCAACTTGCGTTAAAGCTAAAGGTTTGCGTTGAAATGTTCAACGTGCTTGTGGCATGTTATGGCCAGGGTTGCATAAAAAAAAAATTTCTATTTTTTTTAAATAAAAAAAAAAATTTTTTTTAAAAAATTTTTTTTATTTCTAGCCCCATCGCCAAAACCCTACACATATACCTATCCCATAGTTAAAACACAAGTCACCTCCCCATACTTATAAACGTTTTGCTTTTTTTAAATAGAAGCCCCCTCTTATTTGTTCCTTTTACCAGACCCCACAAACTCTAACAAATCAAAAACTACCACCACACCAAACGCCTTCCACCCCAAACACCCAAACACAAAAAAAAAACCCAAAAAAAAAAAAAAAAAAACCACCCGTTATGGCACCAACTTTTAAGCATGCCTGTGAGTGTGAACCTTGCTTCTTTCCCACCCCCCCCCCCCCAAATTTCTTGGGAACTTTCTTCTATCTACTGAAATGTAAAAATTAAAAAAGGGTTTATAAAAGAAATTGTATCAAATTTGGCCGTGCAGGTCACCCCCAGCGACTTTTGAAAAATCCCAGGTTCCCCCCTCCCACACCGCTTCGATGGCAGTTACACCTCTGAGTGTGTTGACGAGAGCCAAGCTACATAGAGATACTTGCGATTAGTGCATTCCCCGCATATCAACCTACGCTGTATCTGTGTCTGTTCACTCTTCCTCAGAGAGTTGAGTTCGGTTTACGGTTCAAAATACAAAAAATTACTTTTACTCCAGTGTACACAGTTAATATTGTAAAGAACCTGCGCGGTGGAGGCGGCCAACGAGTGGCTTGCACCAACAACAACTCCACCAGAATGTGACCCAAAAGCGCTTAAAAGTGCTATTTAGGCATTGTTTTAACACATTTTCGACCAAAAAGCACCGATTTTTTGGTCGAAATCTTCCACTTCTACCACCCCCTCCAATATTTCCGATCCCAACTAGACCCCCCCCCTCCCTCCCCTCGAAACCCCCAGAGCCCAGACACCTTATAGTTCTAGTGTCATGTCAATGTCCTGTTAACTTCAGACGAAAGTGCAAGTGAGCCCGGAGCGGCTGCGACTCTTAATTGAAATGGCGGACTGCGACGCGCGTCTGTTCACGGACCAGTGGAGTCCCTCTGACGCTTGGATTGTGGCGGTCAACCGTCGCTGTCTGTGGCGGGAAGCGCTTCGAATCTCCGAGTGCGACAATGCCAAGGTGCTGGCCGTGGCGCCGTCCGCGCTGCCTCTTCTCCTGAAGGAGGCAGCGCCGCACCTGGAGGACAGAGTGGAGGGCGACGTCGAACTGAAGCACTTTCCCTACTCGGACCACAGCTCGAGGCGAGAGCTCGTCCGCTTCGTCGAGCGCTTCAAGTGGAAGCACGCGCCCTGCCTCGTGCCCACCTCCAAGCCTCTCACGAGACGTCAAGTCGCGGAGGCCGGGCTATTCATTCAGGAAACCGAGCGCGTAGAGCTGGATGGCAGAGGAGATGACGGTGGTACCGCCGGGGCGACGAGTTCCTCGCCAGAGGCTCCCAGTGAATGTCGTGATCTCTTGCCGACGCTAACAGGCGCCGAGCTGACCTTCTTGAAACGTCTGTTACATTGATAGTAAAAATGCAACCGTGCAGCGCTCGCGGGGATTGAGATTGCTGTGCTACCTACCGCTGTACGCGCTCTTACACTTCTTGCGGTCGCGCGAGTCGTTGTCGACGTGCCTCATCTCATAGTCGTCGTTGTGATGGAGTCGTCTCGTTCGTCGTCGTCGTCGCGTCGGCAGCCCGAGGAGCAGCAGTCGTCAACGGTGGAGGAGCAGGAGGAGAGGGGGGCGCCCCAGTCGTCGGGCGACTCGCTCGAGTGCCTGGAGAAGGAGCTGTCGGGCCGCGTGTCGCCCGACCTCTGGCCCGAGCAAGTGCCCGGCTTCCTCGACTTCTACCGGAAGACCGCGGTTGTAGGCGACAGACATACCGCCCTCTTTCGCGCATTGCGCACCGCTGTCTTCTCCGCCACGACGTTCTGCGTCCGTGTTGCAGCCCGTACTGACGATGGCGGCGGGGGAGGCGGCGGGCAGCGAAGCGGCCTCGACCGCGCCCGGCCGCAACGCGAAGGTGGAACTGGACTCGGACGACATACGCATGCTCAACGGTCCGCCCGCCCGCCTTTTCCCGCAGTGCATCGTGGAACGCACGCGGAGACACGCTTGCAGAGCTGGGCAGCGTGTCGACCGAGGAGCTGACGGCCTTTGTCAAGAATCTCCAGAACGCCGCCTACCAGTTGGGAATCGAAGAAGGTGCGTTGGGCCATAGTTGTGCTGTCCACTCGACCTCGTGGGGTTTATCGCCCAATTAATTAATTGTTGGTCAGAGCTTGCTTTTCCTCAAAGCGAACATACCTGTGACCGGCTCAGACCGTCTGGGGAGGGGGAGGTGAGGGCTCCTGCACGTGATAGTGGGAGGTACGGTACATGTACAGAATGGTGAAATGTTGGACCAAAATAGTGTCTAAATAGGTTCTTTTTAATCATAGTCATGGTCAGTAGGGTCTTTTTGGTAAATAGGGTCTAAATGGCGTCTTTTTGGTGCTTTACGATAAAATCAATAACAGATGCGAAATATTTAGACTGCGAAGTTTAAAATGAAAAGGCTTTAGAGGAGGGAGGGTGGCGGTTGACTTTAGACTGGGGAGACCCCCCCCCCCCACTCCCCCCTCCCCCTCCAGTTACAATTACGGCTCAAAGAGATTTCGTGCATTTCAGCCAACCAGATGAGCAATGGCAAACTGCTGAACATCTTTGGAAACTAGTGAGGCTGCGTTAGCGCGAACACTGTTGATCGACCCAGCCTCCTCCTCATATGTTGGTGTTTGTGTCATGCGTTGTGCCCTTTTCAGTGCGTTCGTCTTTTTGTCTTCTTTTTGTCTTTGCAATTCGTCGTGCTTAACGCCCACGTCGTTTGAACTCGCCGTTTTTGTCCGAGACCGCGGGCACGCACGTACGCAGCTGCTTAGAGCGAGAGGTCGTCTTCGGCGGCCCTACTACTTTTCTTGTTCCCTTGCGACTTTTCGCTTACTCGTCGCCGTCGCTGTCTTCGCGGTGGTCCCCCACCGCGCGCCGAGTTGTCTCTGGGGGGGGGGGGGGGGGTGCGGCCGTTCTGACGACGCACAAGTGGCATCGTTTGACTCGCAGTCAGACGTGGCTCGCTCCCACAGGCGTTAATTGACGCGAATGGCCCTCGGTTATCGTGGTGCTTCGATTGAAGCCCCCAGCACACGGTCGCACTCGCACCCCCCCCCCCCCCCCTTTCCAGACCCCAACCAGCACCCGCCGGCACATGCGACCAATTCGGCGCCGTTCCTCACTGAGTGTACGTCCTGCTTGAGGGTTTTCTAAAAATGAATTGAGAGCTCGAATCTGGCTGTTTTGAAGAAGAGATCGCTGTCGAGGTGACGCCACCGGCGGTGTCGACTTTCGCCGAGCCAACGAGAGGCACGAGAGTGGGCCCGCCTAATTGGCGCCGCTCGTTGTCGCCTTTGAGCACGGCCGGCCGTTCGACAATGGAGGCGCTCATTAGCGTCGACGCGGCTCGTCAAGCGTCCCTCCTCGGCGCCCGAGTGGCTAGCTTGCCGCTAATTGGCACGTCCCACCGCGGAGAAGTCGAACAGGGGAGGCGGCGCGATCTTGCACTCAACATCGCCTTGGATTTCGTCCGCTGTTGGCCCATCCTCACTCACGTCCCCCGCTCCGCACTTTGCTGACCACACAACACGCCCACCTGTTTGGGGCGCCGCAGCAGCGATCGTCTTGATGGCGAACCTGACGACTAGGAAGTGCCACTACCTGGCGACGTTGGCCGTCGAGCAAGGCGACTGGACGGTGCAGCCCTGGACGTACGTGCCCTTCTCGGCGCTCTACCTGTTGATCTTTCTCGGCGGCCTCAGCGGAAACTTGCTCATGCTTATCGCACTGTTCTCGCGTAAGCGGTGTTTCAACAAGGTCGCGGCCCTCTTTCTCGTGAGTTGGTTCGCCCGCCGATGCCTGCCTGACCGCCGGCGCTTGAACCGGTTGAGCGCCTAGGCGAACCTGGGACTGACGGGCTTGCTGCAGTGCGTGACGACGGTACCGTCGGTGCCGATGACGTTCTTCCTGTACCACTGGTACCTGGGCCGGGCTCTGTGCAAGCTGCTGCCGAGCGTGCAGCGCGCCTCTGTCTGCGTCACGCAGTTCAGCCTTTGCGCAATCGCCATCGACCGCTACGTCAACATTGTTCGGCCGCGCACCTGCCGGGGCGCCGACCGCCTGCCATGGGTCTTCAGCGTCGCGGGGGCGCGCTGGCTCACCGCCTGCCTCTGGCTCGCCTCCGCCGTCATCAGCAGTCCTCACCTCGCCCAATTTGACCTACACGACTACAAGTTCGCTTGCCCGCTGCCTCGGCCCTGGCGGCGACTCGACTGCGATCGCGTTGCAGCAAGATGCTCTGCAAGGCGATCTGCGTTCGCAAGCAAGCAAGCAGCGGTCGCAAGGCGTACAACTTGCTGATTTTTTGCCTCAGCTATGCTGGTCCGCTGCTCATCCAGCTGTGCTGCTCCTGCGCCATTCTCAACAAGGTCTGGAAGGAGATGATCGGCCAGCCGCACAAGAACTCGGTCGCGAACGCGCGCAACGAGGTGGCGAAGTCGCGCCGGAAACGCGTCACGTATGTCGAGTCGAGTCGAGCTCGCGCACGGCGACGACAACCACGAGACGCGCGCAGGTACACGCTCTTGGCGATGGTGCTCACTTACACGGTCTGCTGGTTCCCCTTGACCCTGTTCCGCGTCACGCGCGTGTGGAACATTCGTCTGGTGAAGGAGCAGCCCCTGTTCTGGCACATGACTGCTCACGCCTGGGCCATGACGTCCGTCGTCTGGCAGCCGGTTCTTTACTTCTGGATATGCAAAGCGAGTGTTTTCTTTTCGCTTGGAGTCCGCGAAATTACTGCTCGGGACCGACGCAGGCGCATCGACGCGAGATGCTGGCGTTGCTGTCGCCTCGTCGTCGCCTACTGACGAAGACGAGCGACGAGAGCGGAAGACAGCCTCTGCGGCGCGGCGCCTGTCGTCGAGGACGCGCGCGGCTGCACGACCCCAGCAATCCTACGCACACGGACAGCTTCACGTCGACGCTGCGCCGCTCGAGGCCGGCCAGCGACCGCTTGCACCGGGACGAGGTTGTTGTTCCCTTGGTCGTTGTCACTCGCCGTGCTCGGCGGTTGCACCGAATCGTTCAGGACGCGTTGACGACGCTCGATCCCGCGCCTTCGTTGCCGGCGTTGTCGGCGACGATGAACTTTCGCCAATCGATGTTTCGTCAGGCCGCACTTTCGGCGTCCCAGGTCCGACCCCCCAGGAGCTGCACCCACAAGTCGACGGTGCTCGCCAACGAGATTGTCGTCGTTCGCTACGCCGTTTGAGAGCTCTACATTCTCACGACCTGTTGGAGCAGAACTTGTGACTCGATGCGATCATTCTGTACTTGTCGCGGGTTGTTTTGTTGCCCTGCGTCGTTAATGAACCGAGTGTAATGGACTGTCTCTTGTCAGTGTTTCCTTGTATTCATCAGCCCAAAATAACTGCGGTGTACCACCACTCCGAGCACTTCCGTCTCGAGATGGATTCGTCGATTCAGAAAGTAGGAAGTCGGTTTCCGCTACTCGCTTGTTCGCTTTCATCGATCCACAATGCCTAATGGCCGCATATTTATGTACTCTGACCATCCCAGGTCGACAAGGTCCTTAGTCGAGAGTCGAGACACATCAGACACCCGGTTTTGCCTCTTGTTTACCAGCAGAAGACTCGAAATCTGTGAAATATCAATCGATCGGCTCTCGAAAACAAAACATGAAAGCCGCTGTCCTGTTGTTGCTGCCGTTGATTATCCTAATTGTCGAACGGGACAGTATGCAGACGCTCTCCTACGTCATTCCGGCCGAATTCATCGAGAGCATGCTCAACAAGTTGTTATTCATCGTTGCTTTGCTTTGCGCGATAATAAGTAATCGATTATTAATTCAGTGCGATGCAGCGTCGTTCCTATCAGGTGCAAGGAAGCGCTGTTTCGAAGAAGTCGCACCTCAACGGCAGACTCACTAGGTAGAGGGAAATAGGTATTCAAAGTTGTACTACATGAACAGCGTACATGAATTCACGTTAAGATACCAAGAGGGAAATGGCTACAGACAAGTCGACTGATCAAATCCTACCAACGAGCTCGAGACGTCGACACAGACCCGTTGCGTCGCCCTGTCGTTCGAATTCTCTCGAAATACATTTTGAGCGCACGCGTACAATCGTGTTCAAAACAAACCGAATCGACAAAATGTCAAAAAAATTTCGCAACGCAAAGTACAAAAGTACACACACATCCATCCAGCGCGTGTCTTCTCGCGTGCTGCGGTTACGCGAGTCATGCCGCTGATAAAGCACGCTACATGGCGGTCGGCGCATGAAGAAGCCCATGTTGCCGGTGTCTGCTGTTGGGGTTTTTCGTCCGCTTCTTACACGTACACGTAGTAAGGGTGGGCTCAGGGCGCCAACTTAGAAGAAAGGGAGGGTCTCAGGCTCACCTCAGCCGCTTGCGCAAACGCTGGCGGCGTGTCTGGCCGGCCTAAAGGGCCGTTGTGTCTCCTGACCCTCCTGTCTCGATTGGCCCCTCGTTGGCGTCTGAAGGTATAGACGTCGGTGCGTCCCTTTCTCTCGGGCGCTCGTCTGCTCGGCTGAGACCTGTCCATCCACCCGCGCAACGATTGGCATCTCCTGAGCCGGTTCTGCTGCGCTCGTCCGCCTCATCGAGCGATGCCTTCGACAGATGCCGAAAAGCCGAGCGGTCGGCAGATTCTCTCTGGATCTGGACGGGAAGACTCGTGCGTTTCTTTGCCGCGACTCGGCTGCGCGGCACGGTTCGCCCCTCCCGATCCGATCAAGGACATGATCCACCGCTTGCCGCACAAATGGAGACCGCTGCTGCCGGTCGCCGGCGGCGCGCTCGTCATGCTCTCGCTCGGCAACATGTACACCTCAGGTTGACACAACTCCCGGACGGCTTTTTTTTTCAATCTATTTTTTTTTGAAAACTGCCTTCTAGGCAACATGGTTCCGTACATCCTCTCGTACCTGGGGATCAAGACCAACGACACTGACGTGTCAGCCAAGAGCACCATGTGGATGTTGGCGCTCCAAGGAGGCTTTCCAGGCAGCATGCTTCTCGGGGGCTTGCTGGGACACAAGGTCGGCCCAAGACTCGGAGTGCTGCTGGGATGCATCGCGTTTTGGTTAGCTACGCCGACACTAGTGTGAATCTGAGTGTTTGACCAAGACTCGTCCTTTTAGGTTGGGATGCGGTCTGTCGTACTACACAATTCAGCTGTCTTTTCTCTGGCTTCTCGTCACGTACGGTTTCCTGCTAGGATTCGGCTGCATGGTTGCGTATAATTCGGCGCTGGTTTGCGCTCTACGGGTTGGTGTACCACTCTGTGTGTAAGCTCTATCAGGGTGTACGCGTCAGCGTACAACCCTAATTATGTGATTGGTATTGCAACAGTCTCAAAACTTTGTTGTAGTGGTTGCCAAAAAGGACCGGTCTTGCAAGCGGTATACTCGTCGCCGGCTTCGGCTTGAACGCCATGGTCTTCAGTCCCATCCAAACGGGCTTTGTCAATCCAAATAACGAAGCTGCCTCTCAGGACGGGTAACAGTAATTACCTACATTACTATGGCGAAGTGATTCATGGAAGTACTGAGTGCACACTTTTAGCTACTTTTATCAAAGCGACGTGCTGAACAGAATCCCTGGCGTGTTTGTCCTGCTGGCATTGTGCTATTTCGTCATGGACTTTATCGGAATACTCTTTATCTGTAATCCGCGGAAGGTAATTCGCTCGTTATTGGGGGTGCACATTGCAATGTATTGGTGCAATGTGCGACGCAACCCTTTCAGGAAATCGATCCGCTAGAAACGGCCCCACTGTTGGACAAGCGACTAATTCCCATCCGGCAGATGACTGGCAACGACGAAAACGAACCGTTCGTCACGCCACGGACAGTTGTCACGAGCACAACCTTCTGGTGGCTCTCCATCAGCTATCTGCTCAACGTCACCTTGATGTTTGTCATCTCGAATTACTGGAAGGTTGTCCGATTTTTGGTCGTTATTCTGCGTGTACGAAACGACGAACGAAACCTTGACAGACGTTCGGCCAAACGTTTATCGATGACGACTTCTTTTTGTCGGCCGTCAGCTCGGTGGCTTCGGTGGCGAACTGCTTGGGACGCATCATGTGGGGTGTCATTTCTGACAAGACTGATTATCAGGTACAACTCTTTGTCATGTGCACAAATATACACATCATGTCATGTCGACTTTCGCTCGACTGGCGTCATATTTGCATTTTTCAGACGGCGATGTCGCTCGCGAGCAGTGCGCAAGCGATTTTCGGCTTCACACTCATCGCCACCAAGCTAATGAACAAGTACTTCTTCTTGGGGTGGATTTTTGCAATCTTCCTGGCCTGCTCGGCCAATTTCTCTCTCTTTCCCACGGCCTGTGCGCGCTGCTTCGGCCGAAAGCACGTGGGCGTCAACTATGGAATGCTATTCACCTTCAACGTACGCGCATGAGAGTCCGTTCTCTAAGTTGTACATTGCGGATTTAATCTTCAGCAAATCGGAAATTTTTTTATTGCTGCACTGTCCGACATCCTCTTCGACAGGTTCAGCTTTACGGGAGTGTTCTTTGTACCAGCGGCTCTGTCAATCCTTGGTATTTTTCTTGGTGCCAGTTGAACCATTCCAGGGTTTATTGATTAAGCTGGTCTATTCAGCCTTTGGACTCACGATCACCCTTCACCTAACAAAATACGGCAGAGGGATCGAGGCTGCGATGCGCAAAAAGAGCCGCCGACAGAAGACACCGAGCTATAACACCTGATCAGTGCAAACGCCATTGTATGCTCAATGTCTCTATTCGCACGCCAGTTCGCCGTTGGACTGTTCGCTATAATAACAAGACTGCAGTGCAGGAACACTGCATAGCACGAGCATATCACTCGGTACAGCGCGACTGAACTGAGGCATGCCATGCCATGCATGGAGGCGTGACGACGGACTGGGTGTGAGGACACAATTGGAAACCGGCCGTCCCGCTCTAGGGAGGGAGCACGCCACCTGTTCTCTTCTACTGTACAAATTGTTTGTTGCGATCAAGCCATTTTGAGAGCAGCGCCGCTTTTTGGCAGCCCGGACGGAGAGACAGACGGCTGGCGGGATGACGAGGACGTCGGCTTGGCATAGGGCCGCGTCTCACTCCGACAGAGAGTTGCAGAAACCGGCTGTCGGTAGTGTCGGCGGCGCTGCAGAGAAGTGGGACTTGTTCCTTCTGGATTGATGCGCCTGGCACAATGAGCGCCACCCCAGCCCGTTTCGTTTATACCATTGGGCGCGCCATTGAAGCGCCGCTCGAATAATGAAACTCGATACGAATACGAGACGAGACTCGTCGTGCTGCCGCCCTGTGCAGTCGCCTATCCAAGGAGGCAGTATGCTTGCCGTTGTTGTTGTTTGTCTTTGTCGTGCCATGCGCTGATCTCAGTCAAGTCAGCGGCAGCTGCGGCGAGCCAACCAGATCAGTCACCCATCCGCACCTCTCCCAACATATTCGGCTCTACGCGCCGCTAGGGTGTCTGCCGATAAAACAAAGGCAACAATGTATCGCTCCTGGCTCTGGATCTCAGTGAGCGCTGCCCTCGCGTTAGCTTTTGATGTCGACAACAGAGTCGAAGGTGCGCACGGCGAGGAGAGACTATTCATGCATGCAGCCGATTCGATATGTCGAATTAATGCCGATTGTTTATTTTTTGCAGGAGATCCATCCGTGCAGTGCGGCGTAACCGAGATCAACGTCATTTTCCTAACGACAAACATTTTCCACGGAAACGTGTATGCCAGAGGTCATTTCTTGCAGCCGGAGTGCAGGTACGGGCGGGGGGGGGGCTTCGGCAGAGCTAGCTGGCGCGCTGCTTGCAGAACTAGCGACACCAACCGCCGCGACGTGTCGCTTACAATCGACCTGAACTCCGGCTGCGGATTGACCCGTCGCCGCATCTTGAGTGTGAGTTCAACGCATCACAACACAAAGCTAATCTGACCAAACACACAATTAGCTAATGTGCCAGCTAAGCCGCCAGGCAGAGTTTTGTACACAAGCAGCTTCGTTCGCAGCCCAGAGCGCTGGTGGTCGAGCTGACGGTGTCGATCATGTTCCACCGCCTTTTCGTCACCAAAAGCGACCGCGCATTCAAGATCCAGTGCGTCTATGTTGAGAGTGATACTATCGTCACGCAAACTATTGACGTCGACAGGTCTCAATTTGTTTTCAAGGAACAACCGCCAGAAATACAAGCAACGAACTCATTTCAGCGGTCCGCCTAGCGAATCGTTGTCTGGGTCAGTGGGCCGGCGCAACGAGAGCGGTTCCGGTTTCGGCCCGCCTGTCGCATGCCGGTACGAAGTTCTCGACGGCGGGGCATCGGGTCAGCCGATCAGATCCGCAGAGGTCGGCGACGCCGTCTACCACCAGTGGCGGTGTCGTCCGAATGCCGCAAACGTAACGGCGGACGTCGCCTCCTACTGCATGACGGTGCACTCCTGCGTGGCGGAGAGCGACAGCGGCCGGGCGGAGCAGCTGCTGGATCGAGACGGGTACGTGTTCGAGCACGGCCACTTCCAAAATTATCCGCCTTTCACGCCAGATGCACAGTGGATGCCTATTTGCTGCCAAACCTCGAGTACGAGTCGAGCTTTTCGGCAGGCGTCGACGCGCAAGTGTTCAAATTCGCAGACGAGGACTCAGTGCTGTTTAGCTGCCAGATTCGGCTATCACAAAGGCGAAACGGTTCTTGCACGGTACTTGCATTTTTTTCTTTTAAACGGTCATCTAGTGAAACAACGCAAGGCCATGTTGCAGCGCTCATCGGACCATTGTCGTCAATCTTCTACGCTGCCCAGGTCCTCACCAGACACGGGTTCACTTCCGGTCGACGAAAGCGGCACTCTACTGATGAATACAAGCGTCGACGTCGACTCCGTCGAATCAACAAAATCGAGCACAAGACGACGACGAACCAGGAGCGCTGCTACTCGCGACGGGAGTCACTCGTCTAGTCTGCTATTGTACAGCGAAACGATTCAAGTTTTCGACACGAGTCAGTGTCGTGTCGACGCTGCCGACAGACAGTTCATAACATGGGTAGCCTTTCAGAGTCGACATCGAGCGGACGGAGCTTGAGCGATTCAGCAACTTGGATTGTGTTGGCACTATCGATTGCTTTGTCGCTGCTGTTCGTATGCGCAGTCCTGGCTGCCTACGGTCGAAGACGCCGCGTCGTTGGGTAGACCAAGCCGTGCGAGCGTCGTTAAGATTCTCTGACCAACTCGTCGTCACCAGAGCGCCGGCAAACGCATGTCCATGACGCAGCTCAGATTGCCATCGACCCACTGTCTCCAGTCCTCACCTATGAGCGACTTGCCATCGACCCACAGTTCGTCAGGCAGCTCGTCGTGCGGCACGACGAGTCGACGAGAGGCGGCGTCGGCGCTGGCGGCGGCGGCGAGCGTCTCCTGTCCGGCCCAGGCGATCATGGCGCCGTTGTCGGAGCAGAGCGACGCGGGCGGGCAGAGCATCGCGTAGCCGTGTCGCGTCGACACTCTCTCCAGAGCGCCGCGGAACGCCGCGTTGCGCGCCACGCCGCCTGACACCGGCCGAGACTGCGCAAGTACGGGCGCATGGGGCGCAGCAACGAGTCGCACCAGAGACGACGAGCGTCTTTCGGTGTTCCGGCATGTGGGGCGCGTCGGCGTGCGCGTCGAGCAGCTGCATGACGCGGCCGAGCCTCTTGGCCGTGTGATAGACCGCCTGTCGGAGCACGCCGGCGCAGAACCAGGCGGCGTCGAACGCCCTCTCCCCGCCTCCCACACTGACCACCTCTCCCGCCTCCCTGATCTTCGTCAGGGACGTCAGGTGCTGGGACTTCATCCCGTAGAAGTCGAAATGGGCGCTGCCCACGTAGCGGCCCGGCTGCGGCTGCTTGAAGAGGGAACACTGCTGATGGACGGGCAATACTTCTGGAGGGTTCGGACACCGAGCAGCCATCGTCTCCAGCGCCTGGCCGCCTATACGCCCACTTCGACTTTGCGCACGAGTTGAACTTGGAGGCACAAGCGACAGCGGCCTACCAGGAACATTCTTGAATTCCTCGGCTTGCAGGAAGCCCAGCTCCCTGGCGACCTTGTCGAACAGCTCGCCGGGAGAGCCGTTAGACGAGACGAGTAGTAGGAAATCGTTGGCTCCTATGCAAATCTACTTTTTTTAGTACAGCACGGTACGCAACCAAATAGCGGAACGGACACACACCGCATACCTCTGACGAGCGTGAGAATGGCGTGTCCACCGGAGATGAGTAGGCATAGAAAGGGGAATTGCAGCTGCGGCTGGACGAGTCTGGCGGTGAGCGCGTGCGCCCTCATGTGGTGGACGCGCACCAGCGGCTTCTCGTGCCGGCGGCAGAATTCGAGCGCGCTTCTCGCTCCTTCATGCAGACAGAGGACGGTGCCCGGCCGCGTCGCCACCGCCACGGCGTCCACGTCGGCCGGCCCGCAGCCTGCCGACTCGAGCGAGCGTGCAATCAATCTGAACGCGATGATAGTGCGTTAGACAGTCAAGCATTTCTCGCGTTGAAATAGGTGCTCGGTCGGAAAATAGCACAGAAAACAGAAACAATGTACAAAATTGACGACGGTGCTGATCCACAGCAGATAAATCAAGACGCTTTTCATGACCAGATAGCGCAGCGCAACACCATTGGGTCAAGCAAAGTGCACAGAAGACGAGTTTGCGTCTATTGCCTGTTAAAATAGAAGGGGGAAAGTTTTAAAAACGGGCGTCACGTGTGCATGAAAATTTATCGGGGGAAAACATGGTTTACTTTGGCAGACTCTCTTTGTGACGCAACGCGATGACGCTGGGCTCGACGCCGCCAGTCGCGTTGACCTTCTGCAGATGAGAGACGTGTTCGTTGCTCAGGATTTGCCTGTCCGACGACACAACGGCGACGCCAGTGTCATCACAGCTCGTTTCAATGCCAAGCACCAGACCGGCGTGTCCCTTGGAGCAGGACGCTATAGACCGTCTGCTGATCTTGCTACCTCTGGTCCTGAGGAGCACTCTGCGAACTTGACGACACAGTACCGGATAGTTCATGCCGCGCTTCTTCTGGCTATTTCCAAAATATGCAACCGATACAAGGGATCACTGTAGCTTAGGCTTTAGCTTAGGCTTAGGCTTAGGCTTAGGCTTTTGCTTAGGCTTAGGCTTAGGCTTAAGAGGCGGGAACAATAATCCCTTGTATCGGTTGTGCTTGTATCGGTTGCATATTTTGGGAATTGCCCTTCTTCTTCTTCTCGACAGGGTTCCGGGCCGATACGCCACAGGTGCCGACACCCCCACAGATACGCCACAATGCAACAACAGATTGGAATTCGCAACGACGCCAAGCGCGTCAGACGTTACACACTTAGGCAAATGCAGCGCACAATGGGCGGCAATCTGTAGAGCGGCGTTCAAAATTGTCTGGCGACGACTCCTTTCTGGGGCGATTGACGATACAAGAGCGATATTGTTTATGTAAATTACCGTAAGTTAAGTTCCGATATTTGCATAATACCATAAAGTTTAGTTTCTTTTCTGTCTCAGCTGCGACGAGGTATTTAAGTGCGCCCTTTCGCCTCGCTTGTCAGTCCGTGAGTTCGGTCGCGTAGTTTTGCTGTGTTATTTTGCCGTCGCCCTGTCCCCTTTTGTCTTTGGAGTTTCCCCTGTCTTGTGTCGCCTTTGAAGAACCCCTGCCGAGAAGGCATCGACCGTATCCCCGATCACGCACCCGAACCGCCCCGCTGCCACCGACGAGAGCAGCGGGGGCGCGACAACACGACGACAACAACGCAACATTTCGACCAATCCTGCAACGCCATAGCTGAGCTGCTGCGGGTATGCCATGACTGCCGGCATGGAAGGGGCGGTTGCCCCTGGGTGTGTGGCGTTGGTCTGCCTTGATAGGATGGAATGGATACACGTGGCTGCACGTGCACGTGAACGCCTTGTGATCTGTGATCCTCTGACTCCTCGGAGGCGAGAGCGGAGCGTTGACCCGGGCGTCCCACAGATGGCAGCCCCCGTAGCTGAGGTGATCACGTTCGTCGTCGACAGGATCGCAATTATTGATGCAGTTGTCGTCGACGCGACTTCATTACCGCATTGCCGTATTACCGCGATTATCGGAACCGCGCGACTAGTGCGCGTTCCGTCGTAGCGTCAAGATCAAGATCCCAGAATTAACCTTTTTCACTGCATTTTCTAGCAGCTACCCATCGATTGTTCCATTGCAAATAATCAACAAATTTACAGAACAGACGGGTTCCGGGCCAACAAAGAAACTGATGTACGGTATGTAAATTTGCAAGTTGTACCGTACAAAAGTTATACTGTACAGCACACACGTTGTTGTAACAAACACTTTCCAGTGGCGTATCGATCCGACACGCCGAAAAAGTTTGAAACAAAAAGAAAGGGAAACCTCGTGCGGACAATCAATCATGAGCGGGCGCGCCACCGCCGCTCTGCCTGCGGGAATCGATGACGACACAGACGAATCTGACCAGAGCTTTGTTCTCGGCAGCGACGCTGAGGTTGACGACGCAGACGAGGACCAGTCATCGCTGTCGTCCGGCGGTGACGACGACGACGACAACGACGACGACGAGCGCAGTGATCTGGATGATGAAGGGACCCAGTCAAGAGGTGTTCAAAATGGGCACAGTGGCGTGGCCACGAGCAGTCAACGAGTCGCATCTTCGTTCGAGTCCGACGAAGCGAATGCGGCCGAGTCGGCGTCTTCGTCATCTACAGATGACAGTGCTGGCGACGACAGTGGCGGCGACAGCGGCGTCGAAGATTCATTCAGCAAGGCGAATCAACGACAGACCGAAAATGAAGAACAGGTCCGTCCGTCCCACTTGCGGTTAGTTCGCTGCCTCCACACGTGTAGCTTGTCTTGCTGTTTATTAGGAGCTCATTGCTGCCGACATGTTAAAGTCGGCGCTGAATTGCTTGGCCAAAGGTGAGAAGGAGGGTGCTAAACAGCTTCTGCTTGAACTCGTCGAAGCCGACATCTTTGAAAAGTTTGACAACTTGGTATGCAGTCAGTTTCTATTTTTTTCTTCGGATTTAGTGTACGACTACAGTACCCTTTTTGTACGACCCCTTTTGGCTTTCACCTACAATGTACTTTTTAGAGAAGCGTTCAACTCAATCCTGAAAGAAGACGATTGGCAGTGTGCGATCAGCTGTATCATGCCGTTTGCAAGAATTTAGCGGATGTCTATCTCATGGAATCGGAGTTTGAACTTGCTTACAAGCATTTCATTAAGGTCGGTATTTCAGCATTGAAAACCGACTGTTTTCAGTTCAGGCTGTGGCTTTTTCAGGCTGTTTTGATTGATCCTTCGGATCACAGACTGTTCCATCATGTTCAGAAGCTACTGCGTCCCATGGGAAATGAAGTGGTTCTCATTGCTGTCTGCAGAATGGTCGGTTTATTGCGATGTGATTCATTGTACTGTAGCGACTACCGAAGTAAGGTTGTCGTGTGTTTAGGCTTTGGAGTGTCAGGTGGATTGCATTCACTGCTGGAAGGAACTGTCGGCTTCTTTGTACAGGCATTTGGACTTTGGAGGTTGATGTAACTGTAGTTTAAACAGCTAACGGCCGACTATTTCTCTACTAACGCGCAGAGTTATATAACAGTCGAATTCACTCGAATCATTCTGGTCACGTGTGTCGGACACACCACTGCCTCCCAGGCTTGAGCTTCTGCAGGCAGGAGGATTCAAGCCTTGCTCGGCGAGTAGCGGTTTGGCGGCCGGCGGGTGCGCTTCGGGCGCGTCGGTGGCAGCGCTGGCGCGGTGGGCAGAGCTGCGGCTTGCGTCGGCGGGGCCGCGGCTGCCACCGGCGCTGGTGGCTGGAGGAAGTCTTCCTGCGGCTCGACGAAGCGCTTCATCTTCCGAGCGTTCCACCGGCTCTTGTCCTCCAGCTCGACGGAGTTTCCAGCACGCGGGACACGCTTCGGAGCCGACCACGGCGACTGTCCTTGAGAACTTGTGGTCGCCGCGTCAGACCTTGTCGCCCAGCTTGAGGACGCGGCACCGGATGGCAGTCGTCGCTGGCGGAGCGGTCTGGTCCTTCTGCTAGCTCGGCAGGCGAGTCGGCGCGGACGTTCAGCTTGGTTCGGCAGCTCGAAGTCAGCGACTTCGCGCGAGAGCTTCTCAGCTGGGCTGGTCTCTTCCGGGGCCAGAGGCGTTGCGCGGAGTTCGTCAGTAGCTGTCGCACCCCTGCCTCCCAGCTGACGTTGTCGGCGACAAACGCCTGAACTCCGTACTTGATGTAGCGATTAACGCCTCACCAGGCCGTTGGCCTGTGGGTTGTAGCGGGCCGACGGCAGGACGAATGTCTCGCGACGCGAGGAAGTCGGAAGTGTTCGCTCACGAACTGAGGGCCATTGTCGGAGATGAGTTGGTCGGGGTTGCCGAGTCGCGAGAGACGCGGACAGCCACGTCGTCATCTCTCCGAAGTTGTAGTCGACGTCGTCAGGACTTCTGGCAGGGTGGTGGTCGAGCAGGACGACGATGAAGCGCTTGTCCGATGGCGCCACGTCGAACGGACAGGATGTCGATCGCCACACGTTGCCAGGGTTGGACGGTCGGTGGGAGAGGCTGAGCTTCGACCCGAGCAGGTGGGGGGTCTTGTCATGCTTGACAAGCGGCGCACTGTCGGACGAAAGACTCGATCTTGCTGTCGAGGCCAGGCCAGAGTAGTTGCAGCGCATCATGCGCTTCATGCGCACGACGCCTGGGTGTCCGCGGGGCAGAGTCGAACAGCTTTGTGTGTAGACTCTCAGGAAGGAGAAGACGTTCTTCCTCGCGG
Source organism: Paralinhomoeus sp. GSCO2_6 (assembly GCA_030248085.1). NCBI lineage: Eukaryota > Metazoa > Nematoda > Chromadorea > Monhysterida > Linhomoeidae > Paralinhomoeus > Paralinhomoeus sp. GSCO2_6. The sequence goes on from JASAMY010000194.1 coordinate 72,071, forward strand.
ACGAGCAGGCCGTCGACGACGCTGAGCTCGTCCTTGAGCGCGTAGAAGCGGCGGTCGTCGCTGGAGAGCTTCTTCTTGTCCGGCCAGCCTCTGTCAAGAAAGTGCATCAGCCGTCGACAGGGTCGTCTGCAGCAACCGCGCGTCTCAGCTCTGCAGTGGAGAAATGCTCAGTGCAGGATACGGCCTTGATGATGGGCGAGGTGTCGACGTCGCCGTTCTGGTAGGCTGGCAGTCCAAGTCGGGACAGGTAGTCCGCGACCACATTGTCTTTGCCGCTGAAGTATTCAGGCTCGTAGTCGAAGTGAGCGAGGCGCTCCTTCCATCGCAGGAACTTTGACGACGAGCGGGCATTGGTCGAGCGCTTGAGCAGCGTCGTCAGCGCCGAGTGATCAGTGCGCAGACGGAAGCGTCGGCCAAGCAAGAACTTCTCGAAGTGTTCACAGCCCCACAGTGCCGCGAGCGCCTCCCGGTGCGTTGCATCGTAGTTGCGCTCCGTCGCGGACAGCGTGTGGGACGCAAAGGCGACCGGCTTCTCCTTGCCGTCGACGAGCTGTGACAGAACCGCGCCTAGGCCCACGTCGGATGCGTCTGTCGTCAGATGGTCCGCTGGTTCGGATTGAAGATGGTCAGCTTGCACTGCGAAGCTAACAGCTTCTTCGTCTCGTCGAAGGCGCGGGCGCAGGGCGGTGTCCAGTCAAATGGCGCGCCTTTGCGAAGCAGGCGGCGCAATGGTTCAAGGCGCGTTGCTGCGTCGGGCAGAAACCAACTGTAGAAGTTGACCATGCCGAGGAACCGCTGCAGTTCCGCCCGATTAGACGGCCGTGGCGAGTCGACGATGGGCTGGACATTCTTCGTGTCGGGTCGCACTCCGTCGGCTGACACGAAGTGGCCCAGCACTTTCACTTCCGGAACATCAAATTCGCACTTGGCGCGCTGAATGCGCATGTCGTTCTCCTCGAGGCGCTGCAAGACAGCCTCGAGCGCGACGTCGTGGTCTTGCTTTGACGCTCCGAAGATGATGATGTCGTCGACGTACGCTATGCAGCCGCTGATGCCGGCGAGGACTTGCCCGACTTTTTGCTGGCAGACCGACGCGGCATCTACCAGACCCATCGGCAGCCGGGTGTATTGAAAGAGGCCTTTGTGCGTCAGCGTCGCGGTCAGCGGGCGGCTCTCCTTAGCAAGCGCGATGTGATAAAACGCCTTGCGGAGGTCCAACTTGGAGAAGTGTGTCGCGCCCGCCAGCTCAAGCAACACGTCGTTCATCGTCGGCAAGGGGTGCCGGTTGGGCGTGACGTGGTCGTTGAGTGGCGAGAGGTCGGTGGTGAGGCGCCATCCTCCGTCTGATTTGGGCACCGTGACGAGGTGGTGCGCCCAGTCCGACTTGTCTATCTTCTCCCAGATTCCGTCCTCGACCATCTTGTCGATCTCGACAGCGACGGCATCTCTGCGAGCCAAGGGTAGCGGACGCCGCTTTTGCGCTCTAGGGATTGCGCCAGGCAAAAGCGTGATGGTGTGCTCGAAATCGGGCAGCACGCCCATCTTCTCTTCCAGCAGTCGTGGGTGGCGTCGCAGATGGCTGTCTGCTGGATCTGACTCAGCTTGGCCCGTGCTGGACGCGTTGACTGCAAGCGTCGCTCCTTGTAGCTGCAGGTCGAGCGCTTGGATGAGGTCTCGCCCGCAGATGGGGCGGCACGGCGCGCGGGCAACGTAGACGTCGCAGCTGGCGCTCTGGTTGTTGTGCCGCGCCGTCGCGCCAAAGTAGCCGAGAATTCCGCGGACAGGTCGGCCATCATAGTTGAGCAGCGACTCCGTCGCCGTCTTCAGATCTGTGGTAGGCCAATTAGCGCGAAACGTCGCCTCGTCGACGATAGTGCACTCAGCGCCCGTGTCGACTTCAAACGAGATGAGCGCGGAGCCTCCCGCGGCGCTGAGCTCCAAAGCGCAAGCAAAGACAGTCGGCTTCTGCAGTCGCCCGACGAGTCGCGTTTGCCTGCCTTGTCCTCGCGGCTTGGGCTTGATCTTGTTCTGCGATCGGCAGCAGTGGGCGAAGTGGCCTGGTCGACCGCACTTGTTGCAGTCCTTGCCCTTGGCCGGGCACCTGTCGCTCCCGCTCGGTGGGTCGGTCGCCCGCAGTTCGTGCAGGCCGGCTGACGAGCGTCACTTTGCTGGCGCTGCTGCTGCTGCTCACTCTCGGCCGGATCGCGCAGACGGTCGGCTCGCCGCGAATGGGGCAGCCGTTGCCGCGGCGCTCTCTTCAGCCTGCAGGACGGAGAGGAACTGTTCCAAGTTCACGGTCGTCGCGGGAGCAGCTGCCGCTGTGCCGCCTTGTCGCGACAGCCTACAGCCAGTTGTAGCGCCAGGAAGTGACTCTCTTCTCCTTTGAAGTCGCAGTCGGCGGCCAGTGCGCGCAACGCTGTCAGATAGTCGAGGGCCGATTCGCCAGCGGCTTGCTCGCGCTTGGCAAACTCGTAGTGCGCCTTGACGACGTTGACGGGCGCGGCGAACTGGCGCTTGACGGCTTCTCGGAACTCGTCGTGGCGCGCGCTGGTAATTTGGCTGAACGCGGGGTTAGCGGAGAACAGCCGCGCGCCTTCGCCTCCCAAGTAGGCGAACAGGTACGAGTTCTTGACTTCATCGTGAGGCTCTGGTCGACGGGCCGTCCGGCGTCGAGCAGGTAGATGAAGCGGTCGAACAGCCGGATCCAGACATGATACGGGATCGGCGGCGAGCCTGGGTGCTCGAGATACTTTGGTGGCGGCGCTGCGGGTAGACTGGGCATCGCAGGCGCGCCGACGGTCGACAGACTGGTCGCCGCAGATGTCTCGTCCTTGGGCATCCTGCCGGGCGCGCCAGTCGTAGTCGTAGTCGAGAGTCCTTTTGGTCACGCCACTGATGTAACTGTAGTTTAAACAGCTAACGGCCGACTATTTCTCTACTAACGCGCAGAGTTATATAACAGTCGAATTCACTCGAATCATTCTGGTCACGTGTGTCGGACACACCAGAGGTTCTGTTTAAAATCTGTGTGCGCGTTCGTGCCTTGCTTGCCTGCGTGCGTACGTGCGTGCGTGGATGTGTTCTTGTCGTCTGGTGTTCCTTATGCGAGCTGAACGTAGTTTTAGAATGCTTGCGCGCTCTCGACCAGCTACAACAGCTGGCGCCCCAGGATAAGTTGTCGATGTTGCTCAAGAGGCGTATCTTGTCTTCTGACAAATTCTTGCGCGTCGCCTATCAGCAAGAGACGCTGAGCGCCGACCTCGCTATGTTTGGTGTCGACTTCGCTTTTCCTCGCCTGTCGGAGGAAGATGAGAGGAAGGTATTGACGCAGTCTAGCGCAGAGGAAGTCCAACGATTCAAATTCAGACGCTGGAAGAAATGGGCTTGTCAAACAGTGGCTGCGTTCATATACCGACAACGAGCTTCACCAGAGTCGAACCAGCAGTTCGACGCGTCCTAACAGCGTCCCCTAATTGCGACTCGTTCGCTAGGTGAGCAGCATTATGCGAGAAGCGGAACGTGCCAGTTTTGGACTTTGACGTCGACGATGCGAACGTTGTTCAGTCTCGAAGACTTTGGCGCTGCCGTCCTAGAGCTGCGCGAGATGGCGTCAAAATTCCGGGATGCCCTTGCTCTTTTGAATCTCGACGTCCTCATAGCGTCCGTTTGCGAGTGGAAAGCTGGGCTGTTGGCGCGGACGCAGACAGAGATTCCGTTTGGAGAAGAGACGCAGGAGAGCAGCGTCGATGACGCGGCCGACGGATTGGCTTTCTCTTTGCGTTTGCCCTCGGACGCGCACGCGTCGACGCCGAGCAGCAGCTCGGCCGCCGAGGACGCCGCCCCTACCGCGGACGCGCGCGGCGCCAGGAAGCGGAAGGGCGCCCCACCGGAAGACTCGGTCTGTTGAGCGCAGTCGAGGTGGGTTAGTCTCCTCAAAAGGACTGCCTGGCCTCGTGTGTAGGGCGCTCGGGACGCGAGCATGAGCATTCGGCGGTCGTCGCGCTTGCTGCCCGGCTACACGATGGAGGACGACTACCTGTGCGCCTCGAGGCCCAAGCCGCTCTTTGAGACACTCTCCCTCTGGCTCAGACCCTTCGTTGGCCACTCGCAGTCGGCCACTCCCGTAGCCGCGTCGCGTCGGCGGCGCAGGCGCCAGAGTGCAACTCACGCCCCTCCACTCAATGTCGACGTCGACTTCCTAGAAGAAATTGTCGCCGTATTGAAGGAGGCGAACGGAGGCACCGTGGACTGTTTGCTGACTCGATTACTGGCGGTCTACGCCAAGAAGTTCCTGAGCGACCGGTGGCCCGATGGTGTCAAGACTCAAGTCGTTCAACTGTGCGAGTGGTGGCGTCTCGAGTGCTCAGCGGCAGTTGTGCTGCCCAGCGCTGGCGATGGCCGCTTCAACTTCACGTCGGCTGCCGCGGAAGCCGAGGTGTATCTCATGCACGCAGAGCTGTCCGTAGAGGAAGGCAGAAATGGCCGCTTACTGTTGGGAATTGGCAAGCCTGCCGAAGTTGTTTGTGGCCCACTGGACGCGTTTGTCGACTTTCTGGGCGAGGAGACGACTGGCGTCTTGGAACTGCGCCAGCTCATTCTGAAGAGCGTCTGTGAAGGCAACTTGCGGGAAGTGCGGCAGCACGCCCTGCTGAAGGCCAGACGTCGCTTGGTCGAACTGAACGAAACGACCCAGTTCGAACTGAAGCTGCCGAATAGTCGAATCCAGCGGATAGACTTTGAATTTGTCGACGAGCTCTTGAGAGCTCTGGCCGTCGACATGAAGCTCGCGGTGGTGCTGTCGAGAGGCGCAGAGGATCAATCATCATCGGTCGACCAGTTAGGACAGGAGGGCTTGGTGGAGACGTTGAGCGATGCGGGATCGGACGTGCCTTTGCCAAGCCGAGTGACGATTCTACTGAGCCTCGCAACGCAGTACAAGCTGGAGGACCAGCCCTGTCGGATTCTTCCTCTCGTGCCGGACGTTTTGTCGACCACGGTCTTGGAATGCCGATCCGAGAGGACTACGGGCTTGCCACTTCTGAAAAGCGTTCTCGACTTACTGGTTGACTTGTACTACGAGCGGGGCTCGACGCAGCGCCGATTGAGCGACCTGCCGCTCGCTGTCAGCGTCTCTGATCTGGGTCGGCTGCTACGGTCCATGCAAACGGTCGTCGTGTACCTGACGGAGGAGTCGCAAGACGGTAGGCTGCCCCAGCAGTTCGGGACGACGCTCAGCGGAGCCTGGGTGGCGCTCTTTCGCACCTGCAAGCTACTGGAGGAGGACGCCGCTTCGTGGGACCCCTCCTACAGCTTTCTGTGGTGGGAGGAGGTCGCCGGCTCGGCCAGGGCGCTGCTGCCGCTGCCAACGAGAGCGCTGACACTGCTGGCGAAGGCGCATGAGGTTCTCGGGTCGTGCGATTCTGCGTTCCGTGCACTGAGCCAGTGTTGCAGTTGCTGGGCGCGCGTCGACGCTGCACCGCAGGCGACGGCGGTCGACTGGCGCTCGTCATGCTCGACGAGCTGCAGCGATGGTTGTCGAGGCCGCCCTCTCTGTCGACTGGCTCTCAGCAGGAGTCGGCACCGTCGACAGCGCTGGAGAATCGTCGTCAGCTGTGGACGGTCGTCAAGGAAGGCTCGCTAGCCGCGGTGGAGCAGTGCCTCTACTGCCTCTATCGCTACCCCAAACGGCTGCCCAAGCATCTGGAGGAACATTCGGTTCTTGACGTTGTCGCTCATTGTCAGTCGTCATGTCGTGCACGTTTCTGTTTCAGTCGACGCCGCTGCCGCTGAGCTGGTCGGACGGCGGGGCGGCGCGTCTGTTCGACTTCGTGACGCCGGCGGCGGACGAGTTGCCCGAGTTCGACAGTCTCTCCCAGTACAGCATGACGGCGGACGCGCGCGAGCTGCTGGAGCGACTCGTACACCTACTGCCGGCCTCCGCCGACCTATGTAGGGGTTTCGCTCTGCTCGACGACACTCGAAGCTGGTGTTGCCGCTTCTAGGCGCTCCAGTGGCCGCCTTCGAGCGCTTTGTCAGCACGCGCGCCGACGGAGTGCTGCTGCCGTCAAATTTTGAGGACGAGCAGCGGCTGCGTGGCGGCCAGGCGCTGCTCGACTGGCCCCGTCTGGAGCGCCTGCCGGCCGTCGGCGGCGAGGACGGAGGGCGCCTGCTCAGAGAGCTGTTCCACCTGCTCGCCGACTGCTACTTCAAGTCCAAGTCCAAGGACGAACTCGGTGGGAACGGACGCGACTCCAGTCCAGCAGGACTGGACGAGCGACGTGACGACGACGCTTCAGCGAAAGCGATGGCCTACTACAGTCGCGACCTCTGTCTCGGCTCCGCGAACTCGCGACGCAACTTCGACAGCTGGGCCGGTCTCGCTCTGACGCGGGCGGCCGCCGTCGAGGATGGCATTCTCTACGTGGGTAGCTCCAGTTTTACCTGCGGTTTCACCGAGATCGCTACCTGTGCAGATGGAGGGCGGTTACGGGGAGTCGGTGGACGCGCTGATGTCGGAGGCGGAGCGGGCGTGCGTCTGCTTCGAGACGGCGCTCCGCTTCCAGCCGCGCTACTCCCTGCTGCTCATGGAGTACTCGAGTCTCTGCTACACTCTGCAGGCGTTCGCGCGTCGGGCCCTCCACAGGGTGCGGCGGTTTCTTCTCGAAGGTATTTGTCATTCGCGCACGCGGAGTGGTGGTATCGTCGGCGGCAGGTGGACGTCGGTACGCCATCGGCAGCGTGCGCTCTGCTGCGTGAGAAGCGCCGCGTTCTGCTGGCGAAGACGAAGCGGATGCTGACCGGCCTGCTTGCCGCGTCTTCTTCGGACGGCGAGTCGACGGACGACGACTGGCTCTGTCACTACATACTGGGCAAGATCGCCGAGAAGGAGGACGCGCCGCCGCACCAGGTGAGTGTGTCGATTGGAGAGGCCGACGCTTGTTTGTTTGTTTGTGTGTGGACCGCTTCTATGATCTCGGGCCTCTCTCTGGTCACAATGGACCGCTGCTAGTGAGAGATGAGACCCAGTCAGCCAGATCCTGGGGGGGGGGGCTGGCCCCCCAGGATCGGATCCAGGGCTACAGTTCTATGTCGGTCGTCCGTTGGCAGGTGCTGCGCCACTACGCGCGCGCCTCGTTCGCGCTGACAGCGCTGGGCGCTGTCGTGCCCACCAAGAGGATGGCGTACGAGCGGCCGCCCGCGTACGCGTTCGAGCTGCTCGAGGTCTACTACCGCGCGCACGCCTACGTCGTCAAGCGCTACTGCAAGGGCCGACTCCGCGTCGACGAGCCGTCCACGCTGCGTCGCGTCCGCTTCTTCCTCGAGTGCGTCGCGCAGGAGCTGCAGCCGCTGTCCCAGAACCGCCTCAGCCGCAGGGCGCGAATCAACGCTTCCGCTAGGTGCGTGACGCTCTGTCGACTCTGGGAATGTCCAGGAGAGTAGTCAGCACTAGTGGGCGTTTGTTCAGACTGCAGTATGCAAAATGCGTCGCGGAGCCGGAGGTGCTGGAGGCGGTGGAGGGCCTCGTCGACTCGGTGGTGTCGGCGCAGACGTTGTCGTCGTCGCGGCCCGCCGGCGCCGAGGATTCGTCTGAGGCGCTGGTGGGCGAGCTCGTCGAGCGCTGCTTCGACGCGATGCGGGCCGCGCTTGACCGCTGTCCCACGCACTACAAGGCCCTCTACAGAATGGCGCAGATCTGCACGCTGACCGCCGAAGACGAGGTGGGCCGGTGCTCGCTGCTGCTGCTGCTGCTGCTGCTCAGAGACGGACAGCGCGCGTTCGCAGCACCTCGACGACGCCGTGCGCATGCTCTACGCGCCCGCCGGCAGTCGGAGTCAGGACCGACAGCAGCCGCTGCTCCAGCCGCGACAGGGCGGCTTCTTCTTCGAGGCGGGTCTCTTTCTCTCTCGCTGTCTCCTTCACAATGAACCAACCGTCGGTCGTCTCGCAGGGCGTGCTGCGCCTCCCGTCCGACGACGTCGACCGCCACGGCTCCTTCAGTTTCCACATGGCGCGCACCGTCCGGCTGCTTGTCGAGCTCGTCGCCTGGCCCAGACGCTGCGCCGGCAACGCGGCTCGACAGCAGGCCTCGCTCCTCGCCGCCGTCGGCTCCCTGCTCGAGCTGAGGACCGCCCTAGACCGCCGCGGAACCACTCCCAACCACAAGTGAGTGGCCAAATTGCCGCTGCCGACGGCCGTGCATGGTGTCTCTGCTCCCAGGTACTACTTGCTAGACGAGGACAAGACTGAGCTGTCGGAGCTGGCTCTGCGCAAGGCGGAGAGGCTGGCGACGCGATGGCTGGCTACCGCCTCGACCGACCAGTCGCGTCTCGACGTGCGCCAGCTTCTGCTGGCCATCTACAAGCACGTCGTCTCGCGCACTGTACCCGCCGGCCGCGGCCCCTTCGAGCCCGCCGATCGGTGGCACGAGCTCGCCGTCAACGCCTACAGACGCATGAGGCAGCTGCCTGCTCACGAGGTAGGGCTACTCGATTCCCTCTCCCCCTCCCTCCCAGTGTTGCCCGAGGCCGCAGCGAGCGGCAGCAGTGCATCGGCGCTCTTCGTCCTTTCAGCCGGACAGCGCCGTCTTCCTTCAAGTCGTCGCCTCCTGCGAGTGTTGGCTCAAGGAGAGCCGCGAAGTGGGTCGTTTTCGCTTCCTTTCTCCTTTCATCTGTAGTGCCGCTTCCCTTCAGCAGCGTCGTCAGCAGCAGTTGCTGGCAGCTAAGCGGCGAAAACGAGAGTGGTCGGTCATCCAGGCGGGCTGCAGCGGCCAGACGGACGCCGGCTGCTCGTCCGACCCGGAGGCCAAGAGGAGCTGCTCGCCCGCCGTCCGCAGCGCCGCTCCTGAGCTCGGCAAGCCCTGACTGACGTTGCCCCACGCACCCACTACGCTCAGCGACAACACAACAGCCAGCGCATTTCTCGTGCTGTTACTGTATACGTTCTTGTGTTAACCGCTGCTAGAGTGTCTCGCTTGTTGTTCCACTTACCACGCGCTTGTGTGTCGACAATGAGCGGTCTGTTCAGTTCGACAGCAAGTGGCCGCGAATTCAATGAATTCAGGGTGGGAGGGGGCGGTGGACACACACACGTTCTACATATTTAGAAAATGGAATCTATCACGTTGCTACACTGTTGGGCGTGTATTCGAGCAGCGGTTGGACTGGGAGGGCACCACCAAAGGGTGGAAGCATACTGTGTAACCAGGTGGGGGCATTATTTTTCCAACACCCCCACCCCCCCCTACCCCCAGAATTTTCCCAGAGGATTTTCATGTCTAAAATGATCAAAGTGGGTAAATGTCAGTGCTTTTCAGTGTTATATGACCATGAAACAGCTACATAACACTGCTTACTCATTACTCTCTCTTTTTCTCATTACTCTTTCTCTCATTACTCATATTAATACTCATTTTTTGACCAAACAGTACCACTATAAGTAAACAAAATGGCCAGCTACCCCCTACTTTTTGCTCTCCCCTACTCCCCACTCTACCAGACCCAGTTACAGGTATGGGTGGAAGAACGATTTGAGCCTGTTCACGCGAAGCATGACGAAGACGCCTGACAGCTACCCATCCACGCCAGTCTACATCGGGATACGGTAGCGGTTACCGTATCTACATTGAAATGTGACGATTTTTCGGCTGTGACAATTTGAAACACCCAAAGCTTCGTGCACATGATCTGTATACATCTGTGATGTGTACATGTACTACCTGTGTTCATCTATATAATTGTTCAATGTCTTGTTCTGCAAACACATGGCACAAGCGAATCCTATTAGGAATAGCAAACCTGCTAGGCACATGCGAATGGCAGGCATCTGTAGAGCGCGAGTGATTTGCTCTTATCCTTTGAGTACCGCCGACAAAACATGTATGGGTAGATGGTGCGATCGTTTAGCGATTAAACTAACGCGAGTCGATGACTAATCGGGCGGATCAGAACTTCCCCAAAGTAAGACCTACGTACTTACGCCCGCCAATTTGCGGAACACGTCCCTTTCAGATGGGGAACAACGCCTCTTGCGGGCACAACGTCGCCCAGTCGCGCCTACGGCCCTGCGCAGGGCGCGGCACACTGCAGCGCATGCGGCACTATCAACGGCTGCGTGCCTCGCTGCACGCTCCTGCAGTTACTATCTCGCGTCTTTTTTTTATTTAAGGTGCGTGTGTATCTTCTTACTTAAAAGGACAATCTGTATGTAGCTGGCAGCTTATTCGCCCAGGACAGTGCAGAAGACGCGCCATGAACAGGAAACTCTTGCTTGGCATTGCTGCCGCTGTCGCTGTCGCAATTGTTTTGCTGCTGGTAATTGTCGGTGCCGTGATTCTTTTGGCAAGCCCTGGATCCGACGACGACGATGACAGCGTCGAATCGTCCTCAGCGAGTATGACGGTTTCTTGGATGAGTTAAGCGTAGGAACATGTCACAGCAGGATATGTTTAGAAGCAAGAAAAACGCAAATAACTGCTTATGGAGTGCTTGGATCGAAGGCAGAGTTTAAACTGGACCGCCCGGTCAAAAAGATTCACTCGACCAGTCACCTGTCCATCGGTGGACCGGGCGCCGTCCGCTTGGTCGTCCTTGTGACAAAGGTCGAGACGAACGAAGCGACCGCCTCCGTGGTCGTTCCCAAGGAGTGGCGTCCTTACTTGGACCTGCGCGTGGACGTCGACGCAGACGGCGTCCTCACGGAGCGGCTCGACGTCAAGGAGGGCTACGAGCTCCTCTGCGCCGAGAACATCGTGCCCTGCGACGTCTTCGTCCAGCTCTCGCTGACAGGTCTCAACGGCGTCACTGTCGACGGCAACATGAAGCTCATTCAAGCCAACTTTGCCGACGAGCGCTTCAAGACAGACGAGTTCTCCATCGAAACGAAGAACTGTAAGAAAGTGCGAATGGGCGAACTGAATGAAACACACTGTTGCTGTCTGTCTCCATATAACGTAAACAGAGGTAATTAGAATGCGCCTACGTGTACGAGATGTACGCCTACAGCTACATATAAGCAACAGACCGATTTAGCGATTGGATACAATTGTAACAACCTCAGTGGTAAATTGAGAAAACTTGACAAAAACAATGCCATTTGGAGCATAATCGGATTGGATCATAATCGGATAATTACAATCGGATCATAAATCCTGCGCTGCGAGGATGTGCATGTGCAGCGTTCTTTGTTGTACTCTCTGTCTTTTCTGCGTTGTGCATCTCGCGAATTCGCTTAGACGGCAAGGTGGCGGTGGCGGTGGAGGCAGATCGGCTGCGTTTGTCGGCGAGCGACCGCGGAAATGTTCGCCTCTTCAACAGTCACTTCGACAGCGCCGACATGACGCTGACTGGCGCCAAGTCGGCGCCAAAGCCGCTGACCGTGTGGACGTACGAGGGCGTGAGCATCGGGCGCGTCAAGGCGCGCCTGAGTGGCGGCGCGCGTCTCTTCACGACAGCCGAGCAGCGCATCGAAGGCGTTGTCGAGAATTGCGGCACGCTCCTCTACTCCGGAGATCCCTCCGAGAAAGAAGTACAGCTGAAGGAGCCCAAGACGTGCGCCAAGACCGGGACCTTCGTCGGCCGCGTCGACGCCGTCGGAACGACCAGGCAGATTCAACTCCCAGTTGAAGCCTTTCGGGAGATCTTCTTTGAGGAGCGCCGCTTGCCTTTCACGGTCAAACTGAAGCAAGGTCCCAAACTGGGCTACGCTGTCTGGACCGTGGACGAGGCCTGGATGAAGTACCTCAAGCTCAAGACCAAAGTCGTCGGCGGCTCGCTGCAGCCGGCTTTTGAGAGCGACCTGTCCCTCTACTTTACCTTCCACTGTCCCTCTCCGCAGGTCGAGTGCAAGAACGAACTGACCCTGCAGACGCCCTCCACCGGGGACGTGTTCGTGCACGGCGGGAGTCTCATTGGGGAAGGCGTGTTAGAGGTGCCGCAAGTCCACTTCAAAGTCCAGAATGGTAGGCCACGCTCGGCTACTTGTGCTCTGCTGAAGCCGTGCAGCGCTTTAGATAGGCGTCACGGTCCGTCGTCGGTGCTGCGGGTCAAGGTGAAGGCGGACGGGACAACGGTGAAGACGGCGGGTCGCGTCGTGGCCCACGTCGAGGGCACCAGTGGTCGCGTCGACCTTTCGAACGACGGCTACGCAAAGACGGACGCGCTCGACGCGCGTCGCCTGACCGCGCGCAAGGCGAACGTGGAGACGACGAACGGCGACGTGCACGTCAGGGCGACGGACAAGCTCGACGGCAAGATCCACGGAGACGGCGACATCTACTACTACGGCAACCCCGCCTCTCGGTCCATCTCCTCCGTCGACGGTGCCAAAGGTAGAGGCAAGCCGGGCATCGCCTAGCGAAGAAGAGTACTCGTCTTTGAATTGCCTCTTAAATTTGCTCCACAGCACGCGCGACAAAATCTGCGCAGACGCATGTTCATCTCAGATTCCGGAGTTTGCAATGTTGCCGTTTCGGTGTTTCCGAGTATTTCAGAAACTGTTATTGGTTTTGCGACACTGCACTGCTGACCATACAGATGCGACGGATGATTCGCGAAGTAGACTTCTGCACATCTAATTTACGACCATTCAAAAACCGACCATGATAGGCATGTGTAGAGAGCAATGTGCATTTGCGTCTCGTATCCGTGCGTGCGAGCGATTTGCACCTATCCGTCTATTTTGAGTAGCGCTGACAAGATAATATGTATCGGTAGATTTTGTGATCGTTTAACGATTTGGCTAACGCAAGTCGATGACTAATCGAGCGGGACAGGACAAATTCCAAAGACTCAATGGACTTGCGCCCGCCAATTTGCGGAACACGCCCCTTTCAGATGGGGGACAACGCCTCTTGCGGGCACAACGTCGGCCTTCTGTCTGTTGAACGTCCGTCCGTCTGTTTG